>JAPMOR010123505.1:122125-168783 GCA_026543865.1 Argiope aurantia
TAATTGATTATAATACAATTATTTTACAATTTCCGTTGATTTATAATTTTTTCTCTATTTGGGATACTTATTAATAATCTGAAGCCATTAGGATTGCTAGTATTTTCTTCCAAGGAAAATGGAGTTGCAAACGAGCACAATAACTAATAAAGTCTGGAAAGCTAGATAAATAAAATTTGTCATATAATTTTCTTGTAAGATTAATGCGCATTATACTTCCGACTTAGTTCATTGACGGATTGAATGCTTATTTCTCTCCATCTTTCCAGCTATACAAAAATATTTGCCTTTTAAAGTATTTGTTTTCTGATAGCAAATAGAACACGAGTTAGGTGTGCTCTGAACAAAATTGCTCCAAAATTAGCGAAATATGCAAATAAATATGCTCTCAAAAAATCAGTTAACTTTATTTTATTATCAGTTACATATCATAAAATATTTATAAATATTATATGCTATGTAACCTGAAATTATAAATTACAAGACCTTTTTAGTATATACAACCCCTTAAAAATATACTATCGAGCAGAAATAAATAGGTTAAAATTTACATAATAATTGTAAAAAGCTGTAATATAAGTTTCCATGGGATTGCAATAAAAAAAATTTAGCAAATTAGGACACACAATTTGAAAATAAATAAATAAAAAAGAACTTAATTTTAAGCAACAGAGGGTAAAATCATACCTTCCTATGTATTACAAAAGTTCCCATTAAAAGCATTTTTAAAAGTTACTTTACCAGCAATCAGAGTTTAACAGTGTGATTGAAAACACTTCATAACTCTGCTGTTTGTTAGTCCAGTTAATGAAAATAAGAATATATAAGTAATAAAACTATAAAATAAGCTATTGATTGGTTCTGTTTCGAAGTAATTTCTTCAGGAGAAACGAACAACATTGATTCTGTTTATGAAAGGAAAATCAGTATTTAAAAATACAATTGTTGGGCTATTTAAAAGTAATTATGTCGTTCAAAAAACTTCAAAACTGCTTCTTATAAGTAGAAACTGAAAGTTTAGCATAATAATCATCCTAAATTGCTTACTTAGCTCCAAAGTAAATAATGGATATTACAAAAGTTTTAAGAAAAATAAGAAAAATAATATTTTGGAGGGCGTCTACTAATCAGGTAAGTGACAGCGCATTAATGGAGAATGAAAAACTATGTTTGTTTGGACTCAATTACTAAGACTGACAAACCTATTCTCTAATATCATAATTAGAAAATAGACTACAATTGTTTTTTGTTTTGAAATAATAGCACATTAAAACTAATGTACCTCACTATGTGAAATTAATTTGAAGTTGTTCAAATTACAGAACACACCTATAACAAAAAATGAAAAACTTATTTTTTAAGCAGAAAAATTAACCAGGGACGCTAACACTTTCTCATGATTGTTTTAATATAGATATTACTAGCATAATGCAAACTAGACTTGTTTACTAAATCTTGAAGAGAAAAGAGTAAAGTATATTTTCTATACTATTTTAACAATTTTAAAATTGAATATATGTTCCTCTAAACCGGACAAAGAACAACGAATAAAAAAAGATAATATTTCTGGGCAAACCAATATACAGGGTGATTAAAAGCTATCGCTTGAAACGACACGATATCGTAACTTTCATACCGCACACAGGAACGGAATAAAATTATGATTCAAGGCATTTTCAGGCATGCGATCAAGAATCGTATGAAAAACACCAGTTATGCACTAAAGTTACGGTTACAGGAACAAAATTTCAATATTTTCAAATGGCAACACCAACTTTTTTTTCCCCTAAATTTCTAGACAATATAAAGACAATAATATTGAAACGACATGAAAAATTATCATTCCGGTGAGAATTTGATTTTTTTTGTCTAAATGGAAAATGTTTAATTATTTTTTAATTAATCTTTATGTTTAACTGTACATGCTATTTAAAAATAAGAATGCATTATTAAATCATTAATTGATAAAAGAAATTTTATTCCTTTTTTTACTATAATGATAAACACTTTAATTCGCGCAAGAATTTTTTTATATAAAAAAATTTAAAAAAATTGTAAATAAAATTTTATATTTATCCTTTCATAAATGAAATATTTTTATAATAAATTATTTTACAGTTTTTGAAACTCATTCGTATATTAAATATTTTTTAATTCCTTTAAAAATAGCTTTAAGCCAAATTTCAGTCTACAATCGGGGGACAATTACGAAATATAAATTATTAAGCATATAAATTATAAATTAAATAAATGATACAGTCCTTAGTGGCGATTTAAATAAATGATACAGTGCTTAGTGACGAATCATTTCATATCTTATTTTATTTCCTTATTCCAATTAAATGAATCGAAATAATATCAAAATTGTCTCAACAATAATTAAGAATAGTAATGAGATGTATACATCATGAAATAATTTTGATCAAATAATATAATCTTTATTACTTAAATATCATGATCAGAATTTATACAATGGCATAAGAGTTTGATCTTAATTTCTTGTAGAATTGTAACATTCAATGAGCGTATGCTCTTTTCATTTACTATTACCCTATTTCAACACTCCAGTTATCAATATGGTAACCCTTATTCAGGCTATGCATAACAATAACGCAAATAACAAAAATTATGAATTTCAATAAGATGCATAACATAAAATAAGTTTAATTAAATAATAGAATCTTTAATTAAATATTAAAATCAGAATTTAGAAAATGGCATGAGAATTTATCTTAACTTCTTGTAGCATTAGAAATTCATTGATCTTACGTTCTTCTGATTATACAATTACCATTTTTCAACATTCTAATCTATTATAGATTAGAATGTTATGCTCAAGTTATACATAAAACTGATGTAAAATAACAATTATGAATTGCAATAAGAAATCTAAAATAATTTTGATTAAATAATGTAATAATTAAAGTCAGAATTTAGAAAATGTATGATAATTTGATCTCAGCTTCTTGTAGCATTAGATATTCATTGATCTTATGTTCTTCTGTTTATACATTTACCATTACCATATTTCAACACTCCAATCCGCAATATGGTAACCCCTTACTCAAATTATGCATAACACTAATGCAAACTCTGTTCCAAACAATTAATCTTCCTCAATCCTGAGACGAAATATAATCACCGGATATTTTTATTCTCCTCTAGTAGACGCTTCTGGCTGCTCCCATATTTTAATTTCACACTGTAACACCGCATTAAACTCTCTTGACACTCGGATGAACGTCCTTAAGAAACAAAAAGCAACCAACAGAAAAAAAAGGCAAATTAAAACATAGTAATAAGCGCTTAAGAAAGAACAATAACAATCGTTTTACAGCAACAATTGGGTCAGAATGAATAAAAGTAGCCGCAAACAATCAGCTGAGTTTTTATTCGCATTTTTTTTAATAGGCCATGAGCCTTATATGCTAAACTTTCTTGAGCTGAAGATGATGAATTACTTTGTACCCACATAAGTGGGTGGTGCCATGAAACAAGATAGACACCACAGAGAGGTTTTTATCAATTTCAGATGATTGAAGGCATTGCTTGGCCTAATGATGGTCAACTACTTTTTTTGACCCTCTGAAGTAAAAACCTCAAGGTACTTTTACGTCGTGTGTTATTAAACGGGCCTTAGTGGAAAAGGCATACTTGCAACCATGTTTCTCGAGAAGTTCGCATCTGTATCAAAGCAGAAATAGTTTAATTTTGATGGATCACCTTAGACAATAGTTTGTATGCAATGATCCAAGGCGCATTGTTGCAATGGGGCATTTAAGATTTAAATTAGATAAAAAAGACCAAGCTTTTGTCATGACATCTTTTGAATTTCGTGGAGTATTTTGGTGGGCTAAGGTAATCCAGTAGCCCCTGAGGGAACTTTTTGACGGTTTAATAGCCCTTTTGATGTATTCGTGTGCAAATAGGTGAATTTTACAATAAAGGTAGTTATTTCGCAGTTTTTGAAAGATACATGTTTGTAAGAACTTATTAGCTGATTTAAATATGTATTCGAATTCTCTAATACCATTATACTGCAGATAAGAATCTTTGATTCTTACAAAAGGTGCGTACTTTTATTTGTCCAAAAATATGGGTCGAATTCTATATAATGGTTGTTACGCCCGTCATGTCTTTGGGAAAAAAAAGAACATTATCTTCAAAAAATACATTCGACAGAAGTTGTCTAACTTACTAAATAGCTACAGTAGAAAAAAGAAACAAGCGTTTTTTGTATTCGTAAAATTTATAATGGAAAACAACATCCTTAAATAACACAAAGTGATATGATTTTGACATTTTATATATCAAGAAATATGAATGGTAAAATTGTTTTCTGTACTCTGGAAACTAAACAATAACATATTTTGGATACGGTTCTTTTAATATAAAAGAAATTGAGCTATTATATCACACTAACCGCCTTTGGCAAGCAGTTTGTTCCCAAGATTATTAACTAACTAGATTGCAAAATTATTAATATAGGATGAATTTCTTTAAAAAACATTTCACCTATTTAATACTACTAAAATAATACATGAATTTTATTAAAACAGTTTACTGCGATTTACATAGCATATATATTACGAAATAAAAGCGGAAATGAAAATCCTACAACGAATTGCACGATTGTCAAAAGTACGTGTTTGCATGTTTTGATGGAGAGTTTGTATCTGGTAAAAACATTGCTTCAATAATGTATCAAATTGAATTTAAAGTATTATTAAAATTAAATGAAAAATAGTACAAAAATGAAATATTTGTCATTAAAAAGGTAATTTTTTTAAGTCTTAAGATAAAACAAAAAGCATCTTTTATAAGATAATTGTTTTGGAATATATGAGTACCAACTTTCGAATTTAAATCATAGTGATTACGACTAGACTTAAGATTAATATACGGGCTCTAAAATTGAACAACTTTTGAGCGATTTCTCGCCAAATATAATTATTGCAATTTTTGATTGCAACTATAAAAGCCGTTTGTTAACATTTCTGGTATATATCCAGAATTGCAGACTTTTTGGACGATTGGCACGATTTTGATATGCTTGGCGAGAAACCGTACATTAATCTTAAGTCTAATCACAATTACTTATCTGACAACGGTTAAACTTACTTTTGCACTTGATTGAACTTTTTGTTTGAAGCCTATTTCTTGATTTCTTCTATATCTTCTTTCCTCTGGTAGAATGTCCTCTTTGGCGACATGGCAAACTATCTTCAGAATACTTCAAATGATATTTTGCAGCCTCATTAATTAGCTATAGAAAGTGTTTGATTCCGTACAGCTGTAAAAAGGCTCAATGAATAAAGCAGTTTGACATTCGTGTGATGATTTGTTTATATTTAATTGTTGCCATTCGTCAATTTATAATAAGCCCGAATTCTGTGCCACGTGGATTAGCTTTTTATATATATGGATTACAATCATTTGATTTAAAACTTGATTTTTTTAAGTCATGAAAAATACTGTATTATATATAAGAATAAAAATTCCATTTTCACTTTAAAAAAAATGAATTGCTTCCGATTTTTTTCTCATACAAACGAAGGAATTTTCATTTAATTTGAATATGAATTTATTCCCATCGTAATCGCAAATCTACAACAGCTATAAAGTTTTCCCATAATAATGATTAGTATTTTAATATATTACATATTCTTTCCTTTAATTCAAAATATATAAACTTTTCACTAAGAAGCAAAAGGATGGTTAATTAGGGATGGACCTAGTAACTTAGGACGCTATCAGACACCAAAAACACTTTTTTTTCTCATTGCTTCAACAAACCAGAGACGTAACATTTGACAAGGCGGTTAAGCTGCGAATATTTCGTAAAATCGAGCTTCGAAACTTTGTCCTTTTGTTTCTAAAACAAAGTTCTATTGTTAAGTTCGGAACAACACAAAATGTGTATGATGTTCTGTACTCACGATTCCTTTATTGTATAATCATTTTTTAACATTTTTCAGTCAATAATTATTATGATATTTTATGAATTTGACATTGCTCGACAACAAAAATTTTCTTATATTTAACAATTAATGTGGGTCATGATATGAATGTATATATCATTATATGACAAAAGAAATGCTATCATATTTCGAAATTTATATGAAACATGAATCTGAATGTATTTTTAATTACTCAATGCTCAAATCAGTAGTCCTTTAAAAAACATTCTGGTATGCGGATATAAACTGCAATAAATCATTTCTTTCTTCTTATGGCGGTGTTGTCTGACTGGGGTCATCACACATTACATGACATATCTTCAGAGATATGAACACATATGCCTTTGATGTACCACTTGTATGTATCACTGTCAGCTCCAGTATCTGCGACTGTTCAATCATTCAGTTTGACTGAATGGTTAAGACAGTGAAGTTTTTTCGTATTGTCTTATTTTAAACACTGTTCTCTAACCCTTATTTGATTTTACATCTCCGGATCCTTGTTACGTCGTTCATTTCACCATATCTGAAATACCGGGTGAATCAAAATAATTGTCTAAATTCGAAACCATGCTATGCAATATATCATTGCTGCATTATTTTAAAGACATATACTTACCATATTACCCTTACATATTATACAATATCTTACTCCGATATTGTTCGATATTCTGCATATCATACAAAATTGGAGAGATATCCTAGCAATATTGTAAGGCATCATTTGATTTTAGGATACGGTGGAAATACATTCAAATTTCGAATAAAAATATCACAGTTCCTTTCTTGGTTTAGCTTTGTTTGATATAGAGTGGATACGCTGTATCACACAAATATAAATGTTGGTCGGGGGGAGGGTAAGGTAAAGGTAAAGAACAAACACAAATATTGTGTCATGAAATGGGATTTTTATAGACATATGGACTTAATATTAAAAGAATTGTGTTTAAATATCAGTGGCCACTTTATAATCAAATATACAAAACGCCTTTTTGGTAATTTATCCATTATTTAACAAATCCCTTACTGTATTTAAGAACTTTCTTCCTTCTGGTTTGAGAAGTGAATTTTTCTTTCCTACGCCATTTATTGCACATACCTACAGCAACAACAACACGCATATATTATTCAATATTGTATGATATTAAACAATATTCGCAATATTGTATAAAATTGTTGAATATTGAATCATATAATATAAGGTTGCAAATTGTTGCTTTGCTAGATAGGAATAGCACAGTGTAATCAAAATTTTCTTATATAATGACTGGAAGTCAGTTTCCGTCAAAGAAATACAGCTACTTGGTAAAAATTTGAAATTAAATTAGTCGTATACATTCACCCTATGTATAAGACTGTAATTTGTCCTTATAATCGTTACTATTTCTTTGGAAAATCATTACTTGAGATCTAACTACTTGATGGGTCATAATGACCTGTGACAGACTGGCCAGACTCACGGATTCTAATATGCAATCACAGGTACTTTATTACATATTAGATCAACCGCCGATGTGGGTCTGTGTATTAAAAAAAACTATCTCGCAAGTAATCTTAGTACGAGATATTTAAACTATTTTATTTACAGTCAGTATGTCTTCCTTTCAACGTCTTTTTTTAGATTATTTAAATATAATCTTAAAATAATTCAAATATAAATGATATTTTAGAAACTTATGGTAAAGTTTTATGTTAAAAGCTGATCTTTTCTCTAGATTATCTGATAATTAGAGCTGACACAATAAATTCTTATTGAGCCAAAATGCGTTGCTGACATTAAATGATACTCATTCTGATCGAAATTATATAATAAAATTGAAAGAAATATTGAGAAATATCAGCTTTTGTCCTTTCTATACTTGAATATTGACTTTCCAGGCTGTTAAACTATAAATTGAGCTTATTTAATTAAAATTTCCTCTTGTTACTTTCATAAGACTGGAAATACGAATTTATTACAAGCAATATACTACAAATTATTATTGAGGCAAAATAAAAAGCGTATATACTGCGAAATAAAAGTGGAAATAAAATTCCTACTTCTAGGCTGAAATCGAAATAAAATGACTTTGAGCAATGGCAAAACCACGAGGTTAAATAGCCAGATTGGATAATAAAATTGGTTTGAATTTTATCAGAGCAATTAAAACATTGTTAAAGAGTCAAAGAACATCTTTTAAAAAAATTTCTAAAATTAGGATAACTGTTATCTGTATATAAACTGTTATATATAATATAACTGTTATCTGTAAAAAAGAAATTTCTTCAATTACAAGACATTTTAACCCTTTTTACTCGGAAAAGTAATTCGATGCAAAATTATTCATCTAATACAAGGGATTGTTTATAGCTACAAAAATAAGCATTGTTTGACAACGGATTCTAAAACCCTCCACGCTTTTGTGCATTCGTTAGGATGGGTTTATTTTGTCAAAATAGGGGTGACAGGAAAGATGAAAGGAGAGGATGTTTACATTTAACAAGAAAATAAAAGCTGATTACTTGCAGACTGAATTAAAATAATACAGTCAAAAACGACACGATTTCGCATACACGTAAAAAAAATGAACAAAAAGTATCCTAGAATTCCGGAAATGCACTCATTCTCCCGCGTCTCTCCCCTTAATGAGATAGAATCATCGAAAAGTGGTCGTTTCAGAAAACTGAAACGAACAGTATATATAATTGTTTCAAGTTGAATTTCCCCCAAAAGTTAATTTACACCATTTACCATTCTGTAGGTATTTTAACAATAAAAATTGAAAAATAAATAAACAAAAAGATTCACCGTCTTGAATAGTGACCATGAGTCACCTCTCGAGTACAAAGGGTTAAATATCATTTTCGCTAAAAATATTTTCGGAAGAACTTAGGCGATTTTGATTAGAGCAAAGATGGATTGAAAAAAGCGAAGCGAATTAACTGAAATTCTTTTAAGATTCTACAAATTTATGAATTTCACAAGAATTTCTCCCAACCAGTCGAAGTGAGCGCAGTATCAGAATGATCTTCTTTTTGATCGCATGAATGCGAAAACTAAAGTTGAGTTCTAATGGTCATAACCAACCTCCTCACAAACTCTTCCGAAAGTGGTACATCATTCATGGAAGTTAAGGTAACTTGACCTCACATTCTTCATGCACTTACCAGGGAAACTAAAAGGTTTTCGGGTGGAATTCTCATATCTCAAAAATAAATCTCCGTCTTGAGGGATACTTATTACTGAATTTAGTATCTTCACAAAAAACTATAGAAAGCTCAAAACCCTGTTTCAATTAGAAATACATTATATGTATTAACTTCAAATTTTAGCCCTTTTGGATATTAAAAATTCTCGTGATAAATCGCCAACGGATGAAATTATAGGGCAATCATCTGGATGAAGTCTTGGCATCTTATGTAAAATAGGGCTTGGTATAGTCTGAAAGTCGCCAAGTAAACCGGCTGCCTTAATTATCAGAAAAAAAACACCCAATTTTATATTTTATTTCTTTATATCATAAATAAACTTAATTCACATAATTGATATTGTAAAATAATGTGCAATTCTAATGATGTAAAAAATACATTTGAGGAAAGTAAATGGAGTATATTTGAAATTTAAATAATAATAATAATAATTAAAATGTATATCATACATCTCAATAGAAGTAACTATACATCTTAAATGCAATTTAACGCTCTTAATCACAGGGTAGGAATTTTTGATCCGATCTGAGCACCTTAATAACTTTTTTTAAAAATATGAATATAATATTAACGAAGATTGTCGTGTTGCGAATTCTTATTCAATACAATAAAAATCCAACTTTAAACTGAGAAAATGTGTTGAACCATAAAGAAATTGCATTTTATTACTGTTGTCAGAAAATAGCATCTTTTTATTGATGGAAAATATTCAAAATTGATTCATGTAATAATAGTTAATATAATTTCATATTCCTTTTAGATTCATAGGTAATATTATGAAAACTCGACATGTTTTATTTTAAATTTTATACCGTTTAACACATTGATAATCAAACTGTTTATAAATGAAAGAGGGTCTTCATAATTCAATTTATTTAGAATAGCTAATTTAATATGAATCGTACTGTAATTCTTATGAAGGCAATGATAATAATTTTTAAGACAAATTTTTAATTGCTTGTTAAAAATAATATTTTTTTATTTTAATTATTTTCTACTTTTAATAATAAATTTATAAGTTTGAAATCGACTATCCTCACAGTCTCCATCAGAGGGCGCCATCCGCATGAAATATAAATTTAATTAAATCAATCGATTACTTGGAAATTATCTGAAAATATTAAGTAAATGTAATTCTACTGATAATACATAAGTGTACGAGAGTCTGAAACTTAAGCATTTTAAGAAATAAGTGAGAAATCTATTAAGAAACCTCATCCAAAAACCTAAAAAATATCAAATTAAATAAGAGTAGTCAAAAATAAAAAAGTGAGTAAGTTTTAAAAATATACTTTTATTTGAGAGCTATAAAGAAAGAAAAAAGCATTTTTTGATAAAAATATTGAAACCAAAATCTATCCGTAGAAATATAAAATGCTGATAAATTATTCTAAGAAACTTAACATTTTAATTATGTATACAACATATTTTTAATTTTGAACTATTTTAATTTCTTACAATATTGTGGCTCATTTTACTATTGTTGCCCCACTCAGGGTTGGGATATGATCTTGCCCACTCTATATTTTTTTATATAAAAATCCTTTTTCTTCATCATATCTGGCTAATGAAAACGCATTTTTTAAAGAAACATTCTTACTTTTACTATTTTTTACTTTTAATATCTTATATACAGGGTGGTTATAATGATACTTCCCTATAAACAGATTAATGGAATGCAATGAAATTTGTTATATAGACTGTACATGAAATGCACTGACAAAATTTCAAAAAAAAAAAAGTTTCAGAATGTCCACCAGAGGGCGCCTTTTCTGAAAAAACATGAAATTTAATACAGTAAAAGATCAAAAGGGAATACAGAAACAAATAAACAATGCAGGAATAAGAAAAGAAACAGGAATAAGAAGAAAAATCAAGAATAATAAAATGAAAAACGGGGAAAAGCTGAAAACTCCATAACACTTTTATATGTGAAGCATCACAACTGAACAGTTACGATCTGCTGTTGCATACATTGTCCATCGACTTGAAATTGTGTAGGTGAATGAGGATGGTCACATGGAGCACCTTTCCCTACATCGTCCTAGACACGATTAACAACTGATCCTCTTGTCGTCCTAATCTGTTCTTGTTTCTGTAAACTGAACTGTTTTTTTTTTTTTCAAAAAGCGTATTGTTATTTTTTTTCTTACCTTTACTTAATATAGTTAGATGACAAGGTGATCAGGAACTAGTGAATAAATGTTAACATTGTTTCTGTATTCCATTTTGGTAGTTTATTCTGTTAAATTTTTTTTTTCCGGGGAACATTTTGGGAAACTATTTTTTTTCTTCCGAAATTTCGTGAGTGCATCTCGTGTATAGTCTATATACCAAAT
Organism: Argiope aurantia; assembly: GCA_026543865.1. Classification (NCBI taxonomy): domain Eukaryota; kingdom Metazoa; phylum Arthropoda; class Arachnida; order Araneae; family Araneidae; genus Argiope; species Argiope aurantia. Next base: position 133,614 of record JAPMOR010123505.1, read on the forward strand.
TTCATTGCAATCCGTTCACCAGGTTTGCGTTGTAGGATACTGTTTATAGGGGAAGTTTAATTATAACCACTCTGTATATTATAAAAATATTATTATTAAAATAATATAGAATTTTAACACAAATGTCATGGAGCTCTTAACTCTTCTTACCCAAATTTAAAACATTTTATATAAAATAAAAAATAATCAAGGTAATCGATTAATTAAAAATAATCAGAAGCATTTAACTATTTAAATTTTAGAGCTATAATGTATCAGAAATTGAGTGAAAAAACATTAAAAAAAATCCCTTCGTAAAATAAATAAATTAAATTTAAAAAAATTGAAACAAATCACATGAAATAAAGCCGTGTGCAAAAGTTGCATACTTACAAATAAATATATAAATAATATAGCTAAACCAACTTTATTAAAACGATTCATAAAATAAGAATTATTTTTCAATTTTAGTGATAAAAATAAGAAAGCAATAATATATCTTAGTTCAATTTTTCCTTGCCTCATTTGTTTTCATCTATATTTGCAATATCTTTGTGCTCATTTCTTGAACAGCTTATTCTAGAATAATTTCAAACAATGTTGCAAAAATAATAATGATGTGGTTACTTGCTTCTAATGATTATTCTGATGATATATTGAGACAACGTTCAGCATATCTAATTATGAATTTTTGTTCAAGTTGGCAAATCTATATTATTTCTAGGCAAATCATTTTCATTAAACTGGTTTAGAAGTAAATTTGAATCGTTCCGATTTCTTATAATGAAATACAAGAAATTTGAAATGCAAGGTTTTTTTTTTTTTTTTTTTTTTTTGTATGACTACTTATTATCTATTGCTCTCTTCCGAGTTTTTTAAATTGAATATTCTGGATAAAAAAATTCTCATTTTGATTGCTATACGGTATAAATTGAATTTTGCTATCATTTATTTAATCATCTTATGCGAAATCGCGCAAGTCTTTTTTTTAAAATTTTTCCGAGAGTTGATAAATCAAACATTTGAATTTATCATGCATTTTCAATAATTTTAATATTATCGTTTTCATACAATGTCATTTTTTAAAACATATAATAATAAGAGTTTTAAATATTAATAGTCTTTTTAATATAAGAAATTTCTTTAATATAAGAAATAGTATTGAAATTCCAATAAATTGCTTCGAGTTGCTGTAACTTGTTTTGCAATACAAATTAACTTCATCAAGAATTCTCATTCTGTAAATATGACGAATGCTATTTTATTTGACACTAAATACAATATTTTTCTTATTTGAAATTTCTGACTTAATCGAAATCGAATGTTTGTTACTATCGATTATTACTTAACGATTGCTCTAAATATAAGGGCAGCTAATTGACTACCGAATAATTTATTTTGTTTTGCAATACAACATTACCTTCACCACAAATTCCCATTCCGTAAATAAGACATGTGCTATTTTATTTTATACAAAATACAATATTTTTCTCATTTGAAATTGAATTATTGTATGTCTGTATTACTGCACTGAATGTCTGTATTATTGCATATTATTTAATGGTTGCTCCAAATACAAGCCTAACTAATTATTCAAGCTATTGATGTCGTTTTGATAAAATAGTTTTATCAATACAGCTCTATCTTTCTTCTGTAAGGACATGATTAACAATAACAAAAGCATGCAGAATGATTTTCTGGCACTGAGTGCATGTTTCTTTATAGGTTTGACTAATTTTTGCAAAATAATTTTAAAAAAAAATCCATCTGATGGTCAAAATATGAACTATTTTTTCATTGAAAAAATATTTGTCCCATGATCCTTATAATGTATATACCAAGTTTCAACAAAATCCGATTGGCAGAACGGGTTCTAGAGGGGGTCTGAATAGGGTCACTTTAATTATAACCACGTCCATAACTATAATTACGTCTTTCTAGTTGTTTATGTGTGTAAAAATAGGAAAGCACTTTTCTTTTTGCTTGAAAATTATTTGATTCAAAAGAATTCAAAATTTATTTAAATTATAAATACTTAATCAATTATTCCCGTTGAAACGCTTGACTTTTATGCCTAATGATTCCACTTTAATAAAGGACAAATATACGAGATATTGGTACTTCCCTTCTTACAGACGTTATTAACCGGATGTCGAGGAGACAATATTGAATACCCATGATTTTTTTTCTGTCACCGTTAACACTAAAAAAATAACAAATAAATTATCAATTTCATCAACCTTGAAGTTTCATATAACTGATTTAGCAAGGACTTTATGAAATATGTTCTTTTAATTGCTTCTTTATATAAAAAGGCGAAACCATCCTTCTTTACATGAATGGTAAATTAATTCATCGGGAATTGGTAACCTCTGCAAATTATAAATAAATAGGCAATTTTTAATCTTATTATATTGAATGTTTAATGATCCCCGCTTAAGACAAATGACATTATAAAGATTGTCACGTCTGTTATTACTATCTAAAACTGGTCCGACACTGAGAAGGCGTTATCTAATGATTTCAATGCTCAATTGAAATTAATTTTTCTGATTACATCAATAATCAAGAAACATTACATCTCTCCAGTATTCTATTAGTGAAGATGGAAAATACTAGTTTTGTGGACAATTTGCAGTTAAAATGAAAAAACGAAAAAACAAGGCCATTTTTGAGAAATTTACGGTTTTGTTAACGGAAATTGGGTTATGTTGTTTACCAATAAATATAATTATTTAGCGTTTTTTATTTTTATTTCGAATCTTATGATTTATTTTATTTTATTTCTGGTTTCTCTTTGTATAGATAAACATATTTAGCTTTGAGTTTTGGAATAAAGCTGTATACTATTTACAAATACGAAAGAAGGAATAATTTTCTGAATCTTTTAAATCTGTTTTCGTAAATTCTTGCAATTTAGAAGTGACCTAAAATACAATAATACAAGTATTATAAACCAATATTTGGTTTAATTTAAGAAAGAGTAATTCAAGACCTCTCAGCTACGCAATGTTTTTATATATCTAATCAAACGAAGAAAATTAGACCTGTGGACTTGATGTTAATCTAAAATGTATTACTATGCAATATCATTAAAATTCAAGAGTAATTCCTAGAAATTTCTATATGATATGTAAAAAAGGAAATTAACCTTTGTTGTTTCAGTGAAAGCTATAATGGGATTACTGTTTTAATTATTGAATTTTTTTAAATATATTATGTTCTTATTTAAATGATTACACTTATATCTAGATTGTCACAAACATGATATAACTATTCCAATAACTAACTCTAGTTTAAAAGAAAAAAAAACTGATTAAGTGCCAGACAATTCTTTTGTAATCCCACAATTCCTTATAATATTTCTAAACTGGCAGACGATTCTTCCGTCATCTCACAATTCCTTCATGTTTGTAAACCAAATTGGATGGCAGACGATTCTTTTGTAATCTCGCAATTCCTCAAAAATTCTAAAAGTTAATGTTTTGTTTATTTATCATTATTCACCAGTCTTTCTCTTTTGCACTAATAATATTCTAATATAATTTTCTAAAATAAAATCTGTTTGTTAGCAATTCATTTTCCAGTTTATTTTTTACTTGGCAATGTTAAGTGATATTATGCTCAAGTGAAGTTGAAGGGAAAATGCCTGTATAATGTATCTTTAACATGCATGTATCTTTCATTATTGTAGACTTCGTAAATCTTCATATTTTCGACAAATGTTATGATTAAAACAAAAGAAGGAGCAGTTATTATCTATCTGACTGCATTCATTGCTTCTACATGCGAATCTTAGAAGTTTGTAATTTTATCTTGTAAATTATGTGGTAAATGTCAAACACAAAATTATTCGCGTTTATTACTTTAGCGTACATTAACTGTCTTGTCACAAAAATAACTGCTGTAATGGCCGGAACACTATTGCCATTGATGAATATTTCGAGCATTCAAAACTATGGATGTTGACAAGAAATATTCAAATCTTTATATATATATATATATATATATATATATGTGTGTGTGTGTGTGTGTGTGTGTGTGTGTGTGTGTGTGTGTGTGTGTGTGTGTGTGTGTGTGTGTGTTTCATAATTCTCGCTTCTGGCTGTGGAATATGTTTATTATTGAAATGTTAGTTTCGTAAATTATTTTAATTTCATTTCACAGTATTTCTTTGCATCGGTGACGTAATTTTGACGGCGTTCAGATATCACGTGATACATTGTATCTCAATTTAGTACTTTAAAATATTTACTTTTAACTTTTTTTTAATAATAAAAAAGAATAGTAGGAAACTGATGATATTACATACTATTTTTTTCGGGGGGCAGGAAATTCATAACTTACTTTCAGTTTTGTTAATAACCATTTTCTTTAATAGATATTTCTTTAGATTTCTGTTCGACTAATTACATAAAAAATGAGCTCAACTATGTATAATTTTTTGTGGAAAATTAAAGATATCAATAAAATAAAGCAAAAATTAAATATAAAGAAATGCAATTATTTATCAGCACGAATTTAGTGTTCAGTCTTGTAATCGATTAATGTCTATGAATGCCATAATATAGTTAAGTGAATAATATTTGAAGATCATTCATTTTTTTAAGTATAAATTTTATTTCGTTTTGTTTTTATCTAAGAAAATGCTGCTATTTTTATCAACGTACGAGCATATTTAGTCATACGATCTCGGATGATTTTTAAAGTATTAGATCCAAAGTAAATTATTCGAACATAAAAGATCAGTTTTTTTTTAATTAAGGGAATATATTTGTTGATATAGTATTTGTATCATCAGTAAGCAAATGGTTCATGTACAATTATTCCTTTTATTTTCCTCATTACTTTAACTGACCTTTCCCTTAATGATACGCAATATGCGGTATCAACAATTTTTTTCCTATATTTAAGACTAGTACTGACAGTGCTCCAGAAAATCATTAATGCTTACTTATTTCACATAGCTAATTTATGTAATCTCTAATAAGTTTTCAAAAAATTATATTTCTTGTTCCTATTATAAAGGAGAATCGTCACATTTGGAGTAACCTTAATTAGACTTTAAACCATTCTCTGCATTTCTCTTAAATATTTTTAAAATAGACAGCTTAATGTTGCGTCAATGTAATTATGATTTATTTTTTAAAGAACTCGTTATACGGCTGCTGTTTATGGATAAGAGTTTACATTTAGATATCTACTGGTTTTATATTTTCGCAAAATATTATTTGCCTTTAGATTGTTTGAACGTATGGATTGTAATATAAGATCATATCATCAGAGGGTAAATATGTTCGGTTACAATTTACTGTAATAATTTTATTACATTTTTTAAGAATGTAAAGTAGGATGAATTTTTATTTTTGTTGTTCAAAAGCTAACTAAATTGGGCAAGTGAAATTTTCTAGCAGTAAACAAAAAAAAAAAAAAAAGAAATAATATAGTAAGAAGTTATTATAATTAGTAATAAATGTAAATTAGAGATAGAACTCGCTAAGACTAAAGATCACATTAAAAGTATCAAATGTTTGATTAAAAAGAACAAAATCTATGGCTACTGTTTTGCATTATCTGTGAGAAAACAAAGGATGCAACAAAAGCGATATTTTTGTAAAAAATTACATTTTATTTTTGCGCATTGGATGCTGGTGCAAATTTGATACACAAAAGCACTTTTAATATACTTGCGAATAATGAAATCAATGATTTATTGTGGGAAACCCTTTTTTAATTGGACTAATGACACAATTTGGAAATAAATATTTTTTGTGACTGACGTCTATGCTTCATTTTAATCCTTTGACCAAAATGTGTTATTACATCCTCAGAAAAGGAATTGGTTTTGTACAATTTTTTGTAACAATTTAATTAAATTATTTTAATGAAAAAGTTAAGTGATTTTTTTAAAGTTTTCCCGAAGTTGAGTAAGTTGGACTACAAAGAGATGTTGGCAAAACTCGATAGATTTATAAATTTTTAATTAATATTTGAAAGAGCTTACAAGCTCTTCTTATACAAAAATCATGTTTGTTAGATGGTTCACCATTGTTGAAATAAAAATGAAGACCAGGATACGTCTTTAAACATTCATTTCGCAATTGATACTCAAAGAAAAAAATATCTTCAAAAATATCTTCAACCTGAAGAAGATATATATTTTCTATCAATAATATTTTCAGTACTGGAGCATAGAATTATATATAGCCTTGAAAGTCTGAAGGTCAAACAAACAAAAGAAATGTGTGCACACATATCTTTGATGCATTTTCCTAATCATATTATTTAGACTGTAATAAATTACTTGTTTTGTCTGTCAAATTTCTTTTGTTTACTTATTTCGATATTGAATATCATTTAAATAAATGTATTCTGTGAATAAATTATAAATATCTACTTTCAAAAGTGATCAATGATAAAGAATTAGTTATTACAACCTGCGAGGATACAGTAAAAATAATTTTCTTTAATTATGCTTGAAAGCATTGTTGGCACAAAGTGGAAAATCAGTATTTTCTATTGGATTAATAACAGAAGTTTGATATATTATTTTTTTTAGTATTCCAAAGCGTATTTTTCCAAAGAATTAATTACCTTTTTATTAAAATAACTTTTATATCAATGCGCATAAAAAAATTTCAGTTGTTCAAATTTCTTCTCACTTCTTCTGCAGACTTCTCACACCAACGTATATATGATGAGAAGATGTGTTGCCTATAGTATTTAGATATACTTCCAATCCGGATAAGGTATATTCTTTTAATATATTTTATACGACATTTAATTCTCTTTTAGATTAATAATTTCATATGATATACTAATATTTGTAATGTCATGAGAAATTTTTGTGCATTCAATTTTTTTTGTTCCCTATCTCAACCATGATATAGTCATTTAGTGAATCGTCGAAATTAAATATTCAGCAAATTAGATAATAATAATAGTAGACCAAATAATGATAATAGACCAAAAAATTGAAAAGTCCCTATATATTTACTTTGTTAAAAATAAAAGCAGTTTAAGAACTATTGCCTTCAAAAAATTAATTATAATTACATACTTAAGAAAATACAATGTTTAAAAGTTTATTATATTAAAATTACATTGCATAACTAGTAATCTTTATTAAGCAAATTAATCTAACCCTAAATATGTGGTTATAGTAGTAGTAGCTAATGCTAACTATGTAAATAAATCTTTTGGGATTAAATTGTTTACTTTCTCTATTTTTATTTTGTTTGTACATTTTTCAAAGAAATAATGGAGATTCTTAGATTACAAGAAAAATGCTAAATTAAAAAAAATGTATTCATTTTAAATAGCATTTGATTTTTCTGATGCTAAATTTCAATAACATTTTTTTTCAAGAAAACAAAAAATACCTTTTTAAATAGAATGAGAACGTTCTAAAATTTAATCTTCAAAAGCAGTTTTGAAGAAAAAAAAAGTAGTGATGATTTTTTTTTGCGAAGTTTTGCTACAATATTTTATACGAAATCATTTTAATCCATCTTTATTTTATTTTTTCGTTTAATCTTTCCTAAACATTTGAAAGCAATTCATTAGTTCGATAATAGTGGAAAATAAATAAATATGTTGCCAGTCCCTTGAACAAAACAAATGGCACTTTTAGTCGTCTGCCATAATGAAGTTTCATCCAGCAGTATTATTTTTCTTTTTATTTCGACTCCGATCGTTTTGTTGTTAAAAGGTTCGTCGAGTTTGAATATAAGTAGTCAGTTTTTAAGACCGTTTATCTTTGTGCGGCATCTTAGAATTTTCTAGTTCGCATTCCTGATTTTCTCATTAGAAGTCTGAATGTTTAATTCACCGGAAGTTGCAAGTTCTTTTTTTATTCCTTCTGTGTCTCCTTTGCTCTTGTTAAATAATTATAGAAGAGAGTCTGCACGAAAGTCTCAATGAGTTCAAGATCAGGACATTATATGGAAATGGACATGGGATTTGCTATAATGAGCTTCTTGCAATTTTATGCTTCAGCTGCTTCTAATAAATAAGGTGCAAGCGCCTGAAAAGCTATCTTATTGACAGGAAGTGAAGGTGCGATATAGAAATCTCGGCTGATAATATGTTAATGGTTGAAACAATTTGTTTTTTATGTTGTCTCCTATTATAATAATTGTCAGCTGATTGGAAGCCATTTTTATTTGATGAGGAATTTAGATACGAAATATAAATGCAATTAATTCAGTTCAATGCGTACGAATTCTTTTAATTTACATTGCATTAATATGTCTCGATATTTCTTTGAAGGAACCGATGCATAAATAAAAATAAGCATAATTTAAATTTAGTAAACATTTTTAGTTATCACAAATTTAATATTTCAAATGGAAATGTTTTTAAATTTTAATTTTAAAGATTAACATTGCAAACAATAATTGAATTCCAAAATTAAACATTTAGCTTGAAAGGGGAATAAATTATATCTTCATGGCGTATCTTCAGTATAAATTATACATTTTTATTTTAAACTGTTTATGGACATTGAGGTATGGCTTTAACTGAAAAGAAATGACGAACTGATAGCCTGTGTACTGTGCTATGAATAATTCGCTAAACGTTTTTTCATTAGAGTTTCGACAAACTCCGGGCATTTATACCATCTTGGAAAATGGAAGTGGAATACCTTCCTCCAATTTTTCTTAATCATCATCTAAATTAGCGTTTTATATTTTGTCTTCCATTAATTTATCAATTGAAATAAAAGCTTCTATTTTTATAATATCGACAAATATTGACTGTATTGAGAAAATGGCCAATTTTAAGAACGAGAAAACGGCATATAATAGAGGCTTTGCTTCTCATTAATGAAATATTTTATGATAACAATAATTACAACTGAGATGAAATGATGCAGAATATATAATTAGAACCCATATAAATGGTCGACCGATTTTTTATAAAATATTGGGAACTTTCTCCCTTGACTTTTATGTATTGCAACGAAATTGTAATATATTTTTCCCTACGCAGTTAGTTTCATGTTAAGAAGGAGGATTCTGCAGATAGGTCTAACGGAATCCTAAATGGATGTCGGGTCAATGACTCCTGCGTTGACTCGTCAGTTTCCCGACAAACTTTCCGATTTTAACGATGAAAACGGAAGTTTAAGAAACTACTTGAATTGTGTCGATATCTCGATTAGTAGTGAAGATACCATATCCTTCTAGAAAATTCTTTTCCCCATTACGGTAACTTAAAAGGTCAAGATGATTGAGCTACAACACTGTGTGTTTTGCAATTGTTTGATAGCGATTTGTTGATTGCTAATTGCTATTTACTGTATGTAGTATTCTTCAACAGTTCATTCAACATCAACAGTTTTCAATTTATGGTGTTAACATGCATATGAATAAACGGACTATCCTATAATGGATTATGATTTGCAGTTTTTTGAGATCTCTGTTGTAGGAGATATATGCCTAATATCATTAATTTTACTCTCTGCGAATTCGAAATATGCTGTTCACATACGTATGTATGTATAGAAGCATCTCGAGTCTCTTTATTGGATCTGAATCAAATTTTGATAATTTCTACAATGTATATGTTGAGACCAAATATGACCTCGATAATTCATTTTATTGCGTGTTATAAATTATCGTGTTAATATAGAAAACATACATTTAGACTCTCTATTACTTAATTGATTCAAAACTTATTTTGCAAGAAATAAAAACATACTACATATTTAATTTTGTCGATTTAATACAGTGCGTATTTCTATTATCGTTTTCATATTGTTCCGGAAAATTCAAAAACTTCCGGCGAGTATACGGTAAGAAGTTCAACACAAATTCATTAACGGACAACAAAGCTTTATTCTACTCAAAAACACGAAGGGCAGATAACAAAATGTAGATCAGGAGAACAAAAAACATCACTTGCAGAGAGCAACGATACATAAGCAGCAAACCGATGTTAAACAACGTACAGCTCAGGGATTCAGAAGAACTATCTGGCGATTAAAACTATAAAGAGAGACTTCGCTCAACTACTCTCTCTCGATTAGACTTCACTTTTTTTAGCTCTCGTGATCAGAATGGAATATTTTAGAAAAAATGCTTGAGTTCTCCAAGAATTTCAAATATTCTGGTTCCTTCATTTTTGTTGCTGAATTCATTGATAAGTCATGAAATGGTGCCAAGTTGGTCGTTATGGCAAGGATCATTGATCCGCATTAATTCAACATCCATTAAAACTATCTATCTGTAAGCATTCCGTATTTGGGATATAAATGCAACTTGCATGTAATATTAAAATTTTTAACAATATTTACAAAATATATAAAGAGACAAAATTCTAAAAATGTTTTTTTCTTACTCTGTAAAACCTAAAGCGATGAAATTCATTAAAAATTAAAAGTTGATTTCTTCGACGCTTATAAGATTTTATCTAAGATATATCTCGAACATTGAAGTAACAATGCTTCGTAAACGAATGAAACAAATATTCTTTGATAATATTTAGAGGACATGCTTGGATAGTTGAGGACAAATAAATAATTCACAATCTCGGCTACAAAGGATCAAGAGTGTAAGACCCGATTTTAAGGACGGATTTTTGTCCTTTAATAGCATTTTTATAGAATGTATCGGGAATATAAAATAGTCTAACAGATTTATACGAGAAACTTCTTTAATAATTTTTCAGAAAATCTACCTGGAAAGGCTTAAATTATTAATTATTTGCTTCTTAACAAAAAGTGGCCTATTAGAGGTTTGAAAGTTGGTTTCCAATTATTTTTTATTGAAATATATTTAAAATATTTAACATGTCTGACAAAAAAAAAGACCTGAGGATTTCACTTATTTATTTATTTTGAAATTAATATTTCTATCGGTATGAATATTAACAATGAAAAAATGACCAAATTCTCAAGTTAATTAATGAAAAGACAGAATGTGGTTGAAGAGTTTTTATAGCAACAATATTAGAAAGTTGTTACCGAAAAGATATAAAAAGAGAGAAAATTATTACAGGAAAGATAAAATAAGGAATGTTTTATTACGGATACCAAACAGAGCGTATAATAACTGAGGTGTAGTTAGAAAGGAATATAATTATCCAGGGCTTCTACAAAGACCGAATATTAAAATGTTTATTCAAATTCCTTGAGTTAAATAAGGTGGGGTAGATAACAAATCATACTACAAACCACCTGGTTGCGAACTTACCATTGTTTCTCATTGAATTACCCACATGGACAAGCTTTATGTAATAAATCAAAAATATACTCTTTTTCGTACATTATTTTTGCTATAAATAAAAGATTTAAAAACAATCTAATGATTTAGAATCAATTAAATCATAAATCATTATTACATTAATTATATTAGAGAAAATAAATATATAGTTTTTATTTAAGGCATTTGTATATACATATGCTAGTATTGAATACATTAATACGGCAGATGTTTTATAAGAAGTTGAATTTTATTTGGATTTTTATCACCTGCTAGTATTTTATAATGAAGAATTGCATTTGCATAATATTTAGAACCCTTACTGTCCACAGAATGCTACCGAATGTTGATTAATTCAAAATACGTGAATGTAAAATGCGATAATAGATAATCTAATTATAGAAACTGATAATTCTTAACAAGTGTCTTCAAATGCAAATAACATATAGCGTTTTATTTCTTTAAAAGTCATAATATAGCATCTGCTTTTCCTATATAGCATCTGCTATTTTTTTTATTGATAGAACTGGGAATACGTATTATTAAAAGCGATATAATATATAATATCGTTGTAAAATAAATTTATTACTCATTTGTAAAATAAAATATAGTTTACAAAATGTGTAAATTGTAGATAATTTATTGCATTATCTGCATATAAGATAAAATTATAGATATTTAATGTATATTATTTTTTTCTTAGTATAAGCGGGAAGCGTATTAATACGCATATACACGTGCCTGTTTTAGCAGACAATCAAATTATTTAATAATGTCAATATTTTGTATTTGATCTTATAAGCATAAGTTTATTATACATATTTATTATGAGAAGATTAGAATGGTTTAATATACAGATTATTATGAGATTAATTCTGAGAATAAAAAAATTATTATTTAAAGGTTATTTCATGTTAATTTTTCCGATTTATTATTGCTTGGCCTATTATTAATTTGAAGCTGGAACTGCTTTTGAAAACTTATAATAAAACATTTTGGTCCCATAAATGTATAAAATATATAAATTTTGTCGTTATCCTGTATTAAAAAGCTGAGTCTTACAATAGATTTTTAATTTCAATTACATTTATAAGAGTTTATTACTTTTCCATACGTTTTATCGTATTTTTGTCAAGCAGGTTTAAATTATGAAAAGAATTCTATCATGAAAGAAGTTTCGTTATCTTAATTTTTCAGTCCTATTATTGAATAAGTAATATCGATTTGAAGATGTAACTATTTTTGAAAATTTCACTACTTTTATTAATATGTCTGTTTGTTAATAATCATTAATATGTCTGTTATTTAACCACTCTCCTTTTATAACAATGGAATCTTGTAAAGGAATTTATATTTGAAATTAAATCATTTATAACAATAATTTTAATTCCTTACTAAAATAAAAAGCATTTTTATTTTTGTAAACTCATTATTCTTATATTTGCTAAAAAGGTGGAGAAAAAGCTATGAAATGTGTCTCTTAAATTCCAAGGAAAATCTTCATTTTTTTCTTCTTTCAAGATAGCAATCATTAAAAATCTTAAACTTAAACTGCTCTATAAACTAATTATAAATGCATTTATTTTCTATAAGTGCTTTAATCTACTAAATTTTGTATATACATATATATATATCGTAATTGAGAGATATTTTCTGCCGTTTTTAGTAGATGTTATTATATATATATATATAAGATTATATATATATATATATGTGTGTGTGTGTGTGTGTGTGTGTGTGTGTGTGTGTTTGTGTGTGTGTGTGTGTGTGTGTTTGTGTGTGTGTGTGTGTGTGTGTAAACATATTTTTTAGCATTTTTGTGGCCGAAGAGAAGACACTTTTGAACTTTTAAACTCGATTTAAATCCCTTCAGGCATAAATTATGTGCAAAAAAGAAGTGAAGAAGTACGTCAGTCTACATCGCGACACAAGAGAAGAACAAAAGAAATCGGAATTTTTCCAACAATCACTTTATACTATGTGATTTTGATAAGGATTTCTTTGATGTGTCGATTTAGGTAAGGACTTTAGGTATCTTTAAAAGAATGTGGTAAATAATAAGGTTTCTTTAATCGCTTCACTCGGAGCTTGAGAACTTACAAAAGTATGCATTTTTATAGAGCGCGTATGCATTTTTATAGAATTAAGCAAAATAAGTAGTAGTAGTTAAATAGTAATAGTAGATAGTAATTAAATAAAAAAGGTGGAATTGTATCAGGAAATTCTTGTTCCTCTTAAATAATATTCTTGAATTACTATACAAATTTAATAAATTTTTTAAAAAAATTTAAAAACTTTTTTGAGGTCAAAATGTTGTTTGCCGTGTACAAATTGACCAATCTGATAATGTTGCATATGCAAACGAATTGCTTGCAATGCTTAAGGTGATAATGAACGATCGTCGCTGCTTCTTAATTACTAAAGAAAGTTTTTCTGAAACTTTTTCTTCTATGAAATTACATTAATTTAAATTTCAAATTAGATATCTGAAATTGAAACTGTTTTTGAAAAGTTATTATAATGTATACTTATAAAAGCCTTAATCGTTTAAATCTATTCAATTTTCCTATTCAGTAGATGAAATCCCTTTAAAAAGTGTCACATTTCAATTTAAACTTTATATATTTTTCAATTAATTTTTAATTGCTAATTGTGATCAAAATTTTTTTAGATTGCTTTTACATTGACCACCTAGATTAAATTGCTCACGGCTGATAAAAAGGTGAGAAAACAACGACAAAAAATGTGTCTCATAATTACCGAGAAAAGTCTTCCAAACACTTTTTCTTTCAAGATAGCAAAAATTAAAAATTCTATCATGCTTGCCTGTGCGTTTGATTAATGACAAGTTAATGACATTTAGATGCCATGCTTTAGAATCCTTGTCCAGGTTAAATGTGTCATGTGTCAAAATCTCATTTTGTGGATTAAAGTTCAAACAAGTTAACATGCATGATAATATCTTTTTTTTTTAAATTGTGTCTCCACAAGAATTGATATTCATTATTTTTCATAATAATCAAGAAATTATAATCAATAATAATTTTTTAAAATCCAATTAACGCTGTTAAAAGGATCCGAAAGTGATATGGTGGATGTTTTTCAGATGAGGATGTCATGTAAGTTCATTAGAAAGTATGTTTTAAAGTAGACCATTGTTGTTATTTTTTTAATTACTAACTGTTTTTTTTTTAGTGTTTAGAAGATTAATGAAAGATGAGAAGAAATGGAAGAGAAATGATATGGAGGTCATAAACTGAATTACGTTTCAAAAATTTAAAAACAGCATTAGCATATGAATGGAAAATTTGAAATGTTACGTGCATAAAAGGCAACCAAGTAAATTAAATTTTTAATTAGTAATAATGGAAACATTTTGTTTCAGATTGACTTCTTAAGCAAGCACTTTAATAAATTCTTATTAATTTAGATTTGTTTTTAAAGCTTTAGTCGTTGATGATCTTATTAAGACATCTTCTTTTCTGAAATCCTTAAGCTAATTTTCAAAAATTGTAATAGACTTCTTTAATATCTTGGTGTAAGAATATTATTGACGAAATAAACAAACGGGCACAATTATCCATATTTAGATAACTGTGTTAATACTTTTTTCAAATAAAATGTTTGCAACAATTAATAACAATATTTTATTTTTGAAACTTTAAAGCATTGCTTTTTTTAAAAAAATTGCCATTGATAATCTTATTAAGTCATTTTCTTTTCTGAAAACATTAAGTTAATTCTTTAAATTCGTAATAAACCTCATTAAAATCTTGGTTCAAGTATGTTAGCTGTGTTAATTTCTTTTTTAAAAAAATTCATTATTTTTCAAACAAAATGTTTGCAACAATCAATAACAATATTTTCTTTTTTTAAATATAAATATCGTTTTAAGGCATGAAAAAAGCTCGTTTGTTCAAAATATTCATGTTCTAAAAAAGATTTGCTAAAATAACTAATGGGGACATGTAACTAGCAGAGATATATAAAAGGTAATAAAAATTTAATTCTTTCTGTCGTTTAATATATTTTTCTAATTAGATCTATTTGTCTACATCTGACTATTCAGAAATAAGGTATTGGAACATGATTTGGAAGGTCTTTATATGTCTTTATATAAGCTCAAGTATATAAAGACATAGAAAGCTTTATTTGGCATAGTTATTATGAAAATACAATCTTTTTTCTCGAAATTTATTAGCTCGTTATCTTCCATCTTTCAACCTATTACATTTCACTTCTGAATGGAGACGATTGAGTAATATTCTTTCTTCTTCGATTTGTCCAAGAAGTTGATATGTTTTCTCAAACTTCACAATAGTTTGTAAATGGCATGTACAAATCGTTAGCCAACTTTTGAAGTCAAGATGCAATTATTTCGATTTTTTTTGCCTTAATATAAAGTCTTAAAAATGAAAGAAACTCGAAAAGAATTTTTTTGGCATTTATTATGTTTAAAAATTGTTTTAGTATTCATAACGAAGTCTTTAAATAATTTTTACTGGTTTTTTTTAATAACTTTTGTTTAAAACAGTAAAATTAGAAAAACAATGATAATTCGATTTAATAATTATCGTATTTTTGGTGTATTCAACAAGATTTGAATGAAATTTACTAAACCTGTGTTTTAAATTAAATTTGGGAGTGTTAAAGAATAACAGCAATCCCTAAATGAAATGTGATCTGTGTCAGAAATTCCCCTCCCCAAAAAAGCTCCAATTATAAAAAGGGATAAGAGAAAAAAATTTAGAGTCATAAGAACATTATAAATAAGTGATTCTGATAAACTGTTCTGCCCAATTTTACTAAGCAAGAACAATCCAAAAGTCCATCTAGAAATCAAAACATTAAAAAAATTATAATAAAATAAAATAAAAAAACATGGGAGAAATAATACATATTTAAGTGTTTGTTTTGCTTCTCATCAAGTGATAGTTAAAACGTTTTTTATTTTGTTGAAAATTTAAAAGGACGAATTAAGTTTCCATCCATTAACAGTATTCTAAGAATATACTTGCTTTTGAAATAGTGTATTATGAGAAAAAATTTCTAAAGGAATGATCTAAAGTCAAAACAAATTTTAAAAGATGTAAGCTCAATCTTCTGCGAAAAATTGAATTTTTCATTTCATTATTTTATTTATCCAAAATTTCATTTTAAGTGCTACGATTTATCGTAATGTAAATAATACATACTTTATATTTCATGAATGCTTATTAAGGAAATTTGATTAAACTGTCGAATATTCTACTTAAATTAAAATTAATCGACATTCAGAATATTTGACATTCTGCTGTTTATTTTTCCATAAGAAAAGAAGAATTGATATTGTATCTCAATTATCATTTACTACAATTAATCCTTTGTAAGATGTTAAATGAAAGGTTGATTTTAAAATGTTTTTTAGTAATAAAAATAAGTACTTGAAAAAATTCTTTTTTAAACCAAATTTTTAAATTTAAATTTGTTTAAAAGTTGTATGTTAAAAACTTAAATTATGAATATGTCCACATTCGCGTATACGTATATATAGACGCATATATCCGGGAACATATATATATGTTCACGCATGTATTCACGATCATTACAAATAAAAAAGACTAAACTATATGAATTTATCACACTCTGTTTGAGGCTGAATAAATCAGAATTTACATACCAATTCCAAGATGCTATAAAAAGATATTTTCATTTTTTTTATTAGTGATATCCATTTGACGACTAAAATAGCCTGGATTTGTATGGTGATTTTTTTTACATTCCTGATTTATAGTTCCTTGCTAATGGTTCTATTGTGGTTTTTAAGAACTATGCCTCTCAGTTTAAAAATGAAAAAAAAAAAAAAAAAAAAAGACGACTTCATTTAGATATTTTGTCTTTAATGCTATTTTCCTACTGAATATTTTAAATTACAAAATTAAATTTTTATCATATTTTAAAGAAAGGGCAATTTCAATCATAGCTGTTTTATTGAATTATTAATCAAACATTTGATCAAATCGACTTGGAAATGTGATTGAATGGTTATTTAAAATCCTGTTAAATTATATTAACTTTTATCTTTTAAGTTACATTGAGAATTCTTTGGAATCACTACGTTATTTCAAATCATAGTGATAGGGCGATATCATCATTAGATACCAGTAGATTTAATGTAAATTAGTTCGTCAAAATATTTTAAGATCAAGTCACATATAAAAGGTGTCCTAAAATTAACACGATTTGAATTTGCCACCATTCGTACTGTACAGTGTTGCTACTCTATTAAAAAACCATTTGACAGCTGATAGTTTAGGGTTAGTAAAAATGGAGCATTACTCAATAGAACAACGTATTTTCATCGCTGAACAATATTCCAAAAATAAAGAAAAACTGGTGGTCACATTTTGAAAATTTGAGAATTGGCCCACTAGATCATGTGGTTTAGTACCATTAGATTTATTTTAATGAGATTATTCGAAGTCACATATCTATGCCAACATGTACACAAGCACGCGTGCTTTGGAAAGAAAATTTAAAGCTGCATCAATGAAATTCAGATACATTTATGCAAAATGGTCATAGAAAATTTTGACAAAAGAGTGCGTATATGCAAGCAAAGCCGTGGATGTCATTTGCCCTATATGTTATTCTATACATATCCTGTGTATTAACGATTCAATAAAAATATAACAATTCAAAGAAAAAAAAGTGTTTTTTATTTAATCCAAATCTTGCTTAAACACGTTATTCCATCATGTAACACTCCATTTTTTCTAATCCTAAGCTATCATCTGTCAAATGATTTTTTAATGGGGTTGATAATTTTACTTCACAAATGGTCACAAATTTGAACCTTGTGTTAATTTTGCGACATCCTTTACATAATATTTGAATGGAATCGTTTGTAGAACATGGAATATTCCATTTTCAAAATCATGTTTCTGCCACCAAGAAGCCATGATGTTATTATTTCCAAGAATGTCTGAACAAAGATTTGGAAATGTATACCTATCAGTTGTATTGTGCTAATATTGTATTCAAGATAGGTATTTCAGACACTGTCCTTGACTTATTCATAATGATCTTAATTTTTTTTTCTGAGATAATGAGATCACCTTCATTAAGAATCCATTATATAAATGTAGAAGAAAATTTACACTTTATTCTTTCTGGTAATGCAGATATAATCGTAGCATAAATCTATTTTAAATTTG
The DNA here is from genome assembly GCA_026543865.1 of Argiope aurantia. Taxonomy (NCBI): domain Eukaryota; kingdom Metazoa; phylum Arthropoda; class Arachnida; order Araneae; family Araneidae; genus Argiope; species Argiope aurantia. The sequence continues at coordinate 151,996 of JAPMOR010123505.1, forward strand.
TACCAGATTTTATTCTGATGTTTGATTTTATTTCATACATTATTTTGCAAAGAAAAGTTTTTTAACATCTTATTTTAGTCACAATAATGATAAACATAGTTTAGCATGTTAACATCATTCATGTTTCCAATAATGTACTTTCGACATAGTATTTAATTTTTAGAGGCATTTAAAAAGAACATAATAACACGCCTTTATATTTAGTTTGATTAGGAAGTCTGCCCCTTTTAAAATGATTTTCGTGACAAAACTTTTGTAAAATTTCTTCTCATTTTGTTCTGGCATGGGATACGTTGTAATGAGCATAAAATCTCAGAAGCGTTCATAGATGAGTCATCCAAATCAACTGAAGAAACAATATATATTTGATATTTTCATTTGTTTAATATTATTTAACTATTAAAGGGAGATATATTATTCAAATTAGGCGAATAATAGCCTCATTGTAATGAGCAACTTCTGTATCATAATTTTTTTATGCCCTTCACCCTTTGAAGATTAAGAGTCAATAATTATATATGTAGTTAGAAGCATTGCAAGGAGATGTGAAACCATGATTGAAACTCGGCTTCAAAACTAAATTTTATAGGTTTGAGACTCTTTTCTGTGGAGATCTTTTCGAATATGAATAAATTGCCTGTTCTTCAACTAAACAAAAATGAATTATCTCCATTTACTTATTGAAACACTTTTTCCAAATAACATATAAGTTCGCTCATTAACACACATACAAGCCAAACGTAGTTTTATAATTTCAAAAATTTATTTGAAGCCAGTTTCATAAATATATTATTTCAGTATGATATTCTATAACCATAGCATTTTAATAAATAAATAATCTAATAATAATCTATTCCCTTTGAAGTCTTTAAATAACTTGATTTACTGCTCGTATATTACTATGCATGGGAGAAGACACAATCCTGACTTTGGTGATAAATAACTCATCTGAATTTCATGACTGCATTGTCACAGAATAAATAAAGTTAGATGCTTATTCCTCTGACTTCACCTTACCTGTAGATGTTCGAGTCCAGTGGCCATAGAAGAGGTCAAATCGTGCAGTGCATAAAACGACCGTCGGAAGTGTGAATTCCAGATTACTTATTAGTGGTGAAGGGTTTATGACCGAAAACAGCATTGGTGAATGTTATCTTATGAATTATATTCAGAGCAGAACCTTGTTAGAGAAGAAACAAATGTATTGAGGCAATAATTGCGGTTCATTCAGTAAAAGATAAAGTGAGGGCTAATTGCATTGAAACGCTGCTAATTTGCTTTCTAGTTCGGTTACCAAAAGGTGAATTATTAATTGTTTAGCTACAAGATCCAGAATCATAATATGCTATAAATTTAAGTTCCTATTTTATTTTGATATAAAAATTAAATGAGGATATTTATTAAAGGGCAAGATAACATATTAGACAGGAAACAAATGGATTGTTACATCACTACTAATAATAAAGGGAAATGTGTGTGTGTATTTGTGATGGCACTCGATATGATAGTAGGTTATACTTAGAGCTACCAAATTTATATAGATAGGTACAAATTTATTTTTGAGCATAGGTATGCGCATTTCGGGTCCAGGTTTTTAAAATTATATTTACAATTTTAATTAATAATAAATTAAGCATGTTTTGACATTTTAAAAATTAATTGTTCGAAAATATAATAGCATAGAAATGATCACATCATTGTAAAATAAAAAATAAAAAAATTCCGATAATAGCAGTTGTAGTACAGTAATTATCTATTTTTATTAAATTCTTAAAACTATATTTTATTTAATTTTATAGTAATATATTTCATTACTGACTTGAAATTCAAGGCTTTACCAAATATTTCATCCTGGACTTTTTCCATTATTGTTAATGATAATATAAAAATATGGCTTGTTGTCCAATCTTTGGTAAATTTCTTTTTAAGGCACACTTTAAATAGATTTTTTTAAAATTTTTTGTTGTAATAACAAATAAAATTTAAGATGTAGTGGAATTCCGTATTAAATTATAATACAGAATTTAGGAAAAGTGAGAAAATAAGAGATAATACTTTACCTGTATTTAGCATAATGAATAAATAGGATAGTGTAAGGTTTCTTAAATAGAACTAGTTACATGTCTAATAAAAATTTGAAATTTAAATATATTTTGCTGATACAACCGTTAAGACAAGGTGATAAGATAAAAGTGATAAGACGATTAAAGTTATAAGATATTTCATTGAAGTTTTTTGCAAGCATTTACCTTCATGAATTGACTGGTCACTAAAGCGGCAAGTTATAAAATCAGAAGAATTTGTCTTTTTCGATGATGACAAGAAAGGAATGAATATTCAATTTATCTAGAAAATTTTGAATAAACCTTCTAACAGCTTATTCGAGCAGCTAAGAAGTGGCAGTTAGATGAACTCTTCTGAAAATGAGGAAAAACAAGAAAAAGCCACAATATATAAACTGAAAATGGCGGTATACAATTATTTTTGATATTGATCAAATTTATAAATAATAATTAATAATATTTAAGTAAAAAAACTCATCTTTCTTAATAAATGATTATATTAATCGTTAACAATTTTCAATATGTTAAAAATATAAATTTCTGCAAATAATTTTCATAAATAACAATATAAACAAATAATGAAATACTATTATTATTCACAAAAACTTAAAACTAATCAGTAAAATTATTTTATAACGCGATCAGTGTGAAAGCGTAGAGCATTTCACTGTTTTTTTTATTTGAATACTTTGTGCAGTAATACAATAAATGCAAAGGGTTAATAGAAAGTATTTTTACGGTTGCTGATGGTAATACGTAAATCTTATTTAACTAATCAAAGTCATTCAAAAATGAAATCATTTTCTTTTAAATACAAATTAATAAAAATAAGTTTCAGTTACAAATTTTAATTTTATTTTTAATGGAAAATTCACTGATCTAGAAAGAAACTCCAATTACTAAAGAATTCGAAATACAATAGTTCGAATGATCCAATGTCTATAACATTAAAATTCTTTTATTCCGTAAAATAACAAACAATATCTATAATGTACTGCTTAGTTTCAATATTTTTTCTGTTTTCTCTATGAATTAAAAAAAATTATATATTTCAAATTTTGTTTGAATTAAAGATATACATTGTTCATATTATTTGTATTACTGTTTCACAAACATTATTTTTTTGTATGTGTAGCATTTTTAATTCTATTAGAGAAAGTACATGTTCATCATTTAAAAGATAAGAAAACTTATTAAGGCAGATGCAGATGTGGCATTCCTATTTTATAATATAAAATTATGATATATAATATAAAAAAAGATAAAATTGTAAGAAAAAAGGAAATATTGTTGAATTCTGCTTTTTTTCTTCTTTCTTTGAGATTAACACTCACTAATAAATAAAAGAATTGTTTATTACAACTGTATTAAAGATAAATAAAAGTAACTCCTTCTAAATATTTCATAAAGAATTTATCATGACAGCTGTTGAAGAATAAAAACATCTACTATTATATAAACACATTTTAATTGTCTTATAGTACTGCATCAAAAACAAACTCACGAAATTAAGGGCCTTTTTTATGATGAAATACTTTCAGTAATTTTTTGCACGTGAAATCTAGGCTTTTTGTATTGACAGACTTATTGAAAATTAGGTTTGTATTAATAAGCTGCAGGTGTAATTGATTTTCAATGGTTTTCTAATAGTCATCTTATTTTTAAAAGGACCTCATTTAAAAACAATTAATTTTGTTAGTGTAGGAAAAACTTTTTATAATATAACAATAATACAAAAATAAAATATTTGAGGACAATTTATGTTGAAACCACTTTCACAAATTGGTTACAGAAAAAAAAAGTTGGTAATTTGATTCGTATAAATGGTAACAGTTATTCTTTTTCTTGAATATTTATACAATTTTTTTTTCATTTTTTTAAACGACATCTAAGTAATTAAAATGCTGAAGAAGCACATCATATTTAGATCACTGAAGACAACTATAGAAGTATTTCGACGACTTGTCCGAGTTTTAACAAATTGAATGACACGAACAATTTTTTTAAAGTGATCAATCATTGTTAATTTTTTTGCTAGATGAGTTCTTCTTCATGATCTAAATATACAATTCAAAAAAGAAGACTCAGGAAATTTCTTTTTTATTCATTTTGCTTTTGAGAAATCAAAAGTAAAAAGTCCTAATGAGGTAACTCCGTCATTAGAGATACTTTCATTTTCTAAAATATATTTTAAAAATATAGATATGTATTTAGGTTCAGTGTGTTAACATTGGTAAACATGTGAAAATACCAATTTTTTTGAGAAAATCTATCATTTTTTTAAAATTTTTGAATGATTTTCTTCATTAAACCACTTTTAATTTAATTTCTAAGTCCAGTTTCTGAAAAGTTACATTCATTTTTATATTTACATAATATACGTTTGACGTTAATATATATATATATATATATATGTTTATCTAATAGATCAGAATACACATTTATAATTAGAAAAATGCCTTAAATTAGGGAAAAAATTATATTAAAATTTTATATTATTTGTAATTTTGATAATTTTAAAGTAATAATCGTAACATTATAACATAATAACATAAATATGTTCACTGTTTTGCATTTTTAAATGCTATTTCCTCACATTTAAATTTTTTTAAAAATCGTCCTGTAAAAAGCTTCATTTGTTCAAAATCAAAGAAAATATATGTTCAAATTTGGAATAATAATTTCTCAATATGAAGTTTGTAAACTATAGAATTAGCTACTGGTTTGTTTGAAAATATCTTATAGTTTTTATAATTTAATGTGAATAATATGAACAAAAAATGAAAATTTCCTATTATTTGTCATCCGATCCCAGGATTTTAAAACTCAATATAAATATCGTTTATTTCATAGTAAAGGAGATAGCTGATAAATTTCCTTGCATTATCTACTCGATAGTGAACAAACCATCTGATTAATTCTTGAATTAAAAGGTTTTTTGCTTCATTACAAGAAAGCATTTATTTTACTTTCCATTTTTTGCAAAAATTAAAAATATATATAAATATTTCATCATATTTTCCAACATTTTTTAAATTTATAATTATATGCCGTACTCTCTTTTTGTAGTCAAATAACTAATTTCAATACTTTTAGATCTGAATGTACGTTTATAATTGAAAAATACTTTAAATTTTATTTTATAGAAATAATTTTATTTTATATTATTTGTATATACATGGATTAGTGAAAAGATTGCAAAGATTAAAATTGTATACATTTGCCCTTTTACTATTAGTCGTAATGTAAACATTTGCTCTGTTAATATTAGTTATAATATGTAAACTATTCTTGGCTCATTAATATTTAAAAAGATTTCTACCCTTCGGTGGTTACCTTTATTCGAATTATGGTTTGAATATTTCTATTTTAGACAGCCCTTGCGAAAAAAATGCGCTGGTGTTTAAGTGGCTTAACCATATAGTGCATTGTGCATCCAATGGTTACACGTTTTTATTTCTGTTTATAGGCCACATGACTTTTCCAACTTGGAAAGGTCATAGTGGTTGTTTGGAAATTCTTTATTAAATGCTTTTTGATAAACATTTGTAGAAAATTCCAATATCTGGCAAAACCGGTACTAAAATTAGATTTTAGCTGGAAGCTTAGAAAAATACTAAGATATCTGTTGCATAAATAATTCTACCATTAAAATACTATCAAAATATTTGTCTTGCATTGTAAAAAATATATTGGTAAAAATTCACTTTTATTTTTATTGCAGAATTATTATAATGTGATTTGAATCACCGAAATATTATTTAATTTATACTGCAGTCATTTGACACATTTTAATCTTTTTTTAAATTTTCAGAAAAAATATGGTTTAAAATTTTATTTAATAATTTTCCTAAGTGATGTGTAACTACTCAAAACACACATATTTTTTGTAAAAAACAAAGTCATGCCTTCTGTGGTTAAAATAATAAATTTAAAGTATCACAACTCAATGTTTTAGTCGCAGAAGAATACAATATTTTTGTAATGTTCGCATTTCAGAAATATTTTAATAACTATGACTTACAGAACTGGGGAAGAAGTGAATAAATTTGAATTGATTTTAGATTTTAAATTAATAAATTTTGAATTTAGAATAATAATTATGAATATAATATAAATTTTAGATTAAATAAATTTTAATTAATATACGGTTAAATAAATATAAATAATGAATTAATTTGAATTTGGATAAATATTTAATTTTGCACCTTTTTACAGAATATCTTTAACACCATCTATGAAAAATGTAACTTTTTATACCCTTTAAAACATTTTTCCAACTGGGAATATGCCTATATTTGTTTAGAAAGTAGTTATTAAGTCACATTTAAAAGAGATGCCCTATATATCAATAAAAACATATTTATCTGCATTTTATACCATTAAACCTTTCTTACAATAATAATTTACTTTGCTTGTGTCTAGATAAATATGATAGAGTGAAGACTTAATAAAGCTTAGAAATATCATTGTAAATTTGCTGTTAAAAGTTTTCCTCTTTAAAATCAGATTAAAAATTGTCATCTTTTTTTTTTTAGAATTTTCCATTTTCAAGCATCATTTATCAAAACCAAGCCTCAAAAATTTTCCAATTTACGATGTCTTTTCCATTTTATTTTATGAATTTTCATATACAATCCTCATTATCTTAACGGTTATTCATGCAAAAAATTAGAAGATAGCTTCGATGTTTTGTAAAAAAAAAATGCTATTTTGTTTGTAAAATACTTCCGTATAAATTTAAAAGGAAAATAAAACATTTCGGACATTAAAAAGAAAAACGGGCACGTATTTACATTCTTAAATGAGATTGCATAGTTTTCTGAAAGAATTATTTTTTTCCCTTGTTTATCCTCGTTTATAAATTGATCATAGTTTAAATCGATGTTGTTTAAATATGAAATCTTTCTTAAAGCAAATAATTTATACCTAGTTTTAAAGTTACATGAAGACATTTTTAGATGTTTTAGGACAGACACAAGGAAAAATGGGCGTTTTATTTAAAGTTTGAAAAGTTTAGATTTAAAACAATACGTGGATCCTCTGTCGATTTAATTTCAACCGTGGAATACAAGATAAAATGATATTTTTTCACACATTGATGCTTTTGTAGTTTTAAATAAGGCAGAAAAGTTGGTTTTGACCATATTTTTTTCCTCACAAGTTTGCTAATATTAATTAACATCTCATAAGTATCAAGTATTAATAAATTAAAAAAATATATTTTTATACATTTTAGTTTTTATTTTAATATACATGTATATAAAAAAGTGATCAAAATAAATTGATCAATTCAAAATTGATAAAAAAAAACAGTATAAAAAGGCAAAAAAAAAAAAAAAAAAAGTAATCACATCGATAAACTAAACTCAAAGAACTCAAGGACTCAAAAAGGGAATCACATCATATAAATTTAATTGATATTAAAATAGTCTTGATACTAATAATAATTATTGTTCTTCTTCTAAACAAGATTATTGTGATAAAACAGTAGAGCCTCTATTTTGAATTGTGCGTTTAATTTAAGATTAATTAATTTAATCCACCATATATAAGATCTAATTAATTTAATCCACCATATCTCAAACTTTTTCGATCAGATTTTTTTTCTTCTTTTTTTTTCCTCTTTGACAGAACTAACTCGTAAGGTGCGAAATTTGATCAGAGTTGTTGGTGTGGTTTGGAAGTTTGGAGTTGGAACATTAACTCAAATATCTTCATCACCACCTGTCTTCATAATTCAGAATTATGTGACTTGCCCACAAATAGCTCTCGTGTTATTTAACACTAAAGCTACCACGAGCGGGTCATTTGACCCGCTTCCAATGGCAATTCCAATGTATCGGTGAAATGTCGGTAGGTTTAGTGTTAAAATTGGCCTTTAGTGTAATCAATCAATTTGCTTACTTTAGTACGGACTTGTAATGTACATAAAAAAACTAATTATGCATTTGTTATCCTATGATATATAAATAAAAATTTTCTTTTCTGCTTCAGATCTAAAATAAGTAGATTTTTTAATTCGTATTAACTCATTAGCTGCCACTATCTCCATTTGGGGACTTTCGAAATTTACCATCGTGTCAAAAATGTATTTGGTATGCCTGACAATTTAGTTTCAGTCAATACTGTATGTAGCAGAAAGTGTATATTCTTTGCTTCGTTTCTTTACCAAACACAAACAAATTTGAAATTCGTCAATAGGTTGAGCCGAACAGAATTGCCATATTTGAAGCATCATATTTTTGGTTTGGTTTTTATATTACAATGACATACGGTAATAAATACAAAATTTAGTGGTTATAGTAAAAATATGTTACTTGTTAGTCTTTTGTTTTTTTTTATTGAAATGATTTTGTTGATCTTTTTATAAGATACCCATTTTGGACTTTTCAAAACTATCAACTATTTTCAAAGTAAAACATAATTTGAATATAATTGTACTCTTACATAATTTTTTGTGCTTATATATAGCTTATTCAGTCAAATTTTTATGTCGGCAATTAATGAGTTATTCAGATAAGACTGCAAGCAATTTTTTAAACTATCCCTACTTTAACTCAAACTTGCACAGTTTTAAATGTTACCTTTATCTGACTTAATTATTGTTACTAATAATCTTTTGGGGAAAAAATTTCGTTTACTCTCTCTTTACGGGTTTTTAGATTTTTCTGTTCAAAAGTTTTTTAATAATAAGAACAGGAATAGAATAAAATACAATTAAAAATATTGAAATACAGGATAAGATTGTTTTTTGCGTTTAATTTGTCTTTAAATTACACATCAAATCATCATCTAAAATTTTCCTGATCAAAGTCAAACTCGTACAATGTTAAAAATCATCTTTATCTGATATAAATATTATTACTAATAATTTTTGGGTAAAAAAAAAATTCATTTACTCAGCCTTTATGTGTTTTCTGATTTTTTTTTATTGAAAAAACATTTAATAATAAGAGCATGAATAGAATAAAATACAGTTAAAAATATTGAAATACATAGATAAAACTACTTTTTACATTTAATTTGTCTTTAAATTACACATCAGAGATGCTTGCTTTTTTCTTACATTGTTTTTGTATTTGAAAACACAATTTATAACCTATCAAAATTTAAATAAATTACCAATAAATCAAAATTTTGTAACTACATCTTACTTTGCTCTAACCCAGTTAAGTTTACAAGTATAAATTCCTTAACAGATGAATTTTGAGGGCATCGATTTTTTTAATGCTGAGCTTCGCTTATGTCATCAAATAACAAGCCGCCTACTGAAAACGGTATCATCTATCTATTCTAGCATTTTCTGCTGCTAATGTATTAGAAATGCCACTTCAGTAACACAATTCGATCAGTTATTTTGTTGCTTTTTTCAAGAGCGTCTTCGACAACATCAGAATCAACGCCCACCAAAAGAAAAAAAAAAGAGTTTGGCTGAGTATATTTGCAGCATTCATTCTATTATTATTATTTTTTTAAATTTCAGCATTCTGAATAAGTATACCACTGGTTTTAAAAGTCTTCAAAATTAATGATCACTTTTTTTTATTCTCCGATTGAATCCTGCAAACCATCTGACCATCCTATGCATATCTTTAAAAAAAAGAGCAATTTACATTCTATTAGATAGTTGCAGAATTTGCATATGTTCTATTTCGATTCAAGGATGTGGATGCGTTACGACACATATTGTGGACATAGCACACTGTTTGTTTTCAAAAGATAAACGAATGCAATTATAATTTTCGGTGTTTTATTATTTGACAAGGTATCATTTTTGTAAATATGGAACCATGGCTATTTTTTTAAATGTTGATGTAGTTCATTTTGTATTCGAGCTTCAATTTTTTTGTCGCTTTTGATTGAAGTATACCTTTTTTTCCCTAATCTCTGGTGCATCAACCTCTGAATTGAGCAAGTCGCCTCAAGGTACATTTCTTTATAACAACGTGTTACTACTATCTGGTTTTGTCTGTTAGTCTTAAATTGTTTGCTCAGTACTTCAATCAAATCTTCAGCGCGTTGTAAGGCAATACTCTAACCCACCATTATACATACATGCTCCAATGAATCCAAACCGTTCCTTCGATGACTGTAATTGCAGTTTCCACACATTTTGAGTCTTATCGGTGTTTCAAATGCGAGCAGGAATTCACAAACTGCATTGATTCTCGGAGCGTTTAATTTTTTTTTCTTTGTGCATTCATTGATGTTTCGGTATTTTCTACCCCTTAAGGGAAAATTTATTATTTGTTTCGGTTCTAAGAACATCTCATCTTTGTAATGTTGCGAAAAAAATTAAGATATTTAAGATATCGATTGGGTTCAGAGACGAATTTAAAAAAAAAAAAATGGTACTTCAACATTTTTTTATAATTCGAAATAACTAAAACAGACTTGAAAATCACTCTAAAAGGTATAAATGCATTTATAGTATTTGAAAAAACTCCTTATTAAATGAAAATTTAGCAAAATTTTCAATGTTAGGAAAAACAGGGTAAGTAAAAAAAAATTAATGGAATTATTTAATTTTTATTTCACCTGTATAGACCTTAAACCAGATAAAAATGAAACAGACCACAAAATAAAAATTATTTCAAAAAACAAAAATTTTAGCGGTATTTGAAGGTTTTAATAATGGATTTTTGCCCAAATTTATCTATGTTTTGCTCTGAAAGTATCTAAAACTTGTATAAATGAAGCTGTCTTAAAATCCGTGTTCTATTGCACCCTCAGTTTTAGATTCATGCATAGAAAGGTTTAAGATTCATGAAATTTTATTGAATTGATTTTGAGTTATCATTTTTTCCGTGGATCAATCATAGTGAAATGCTCATTCTTCAGAAAATGCGTTTAAATATTGTATTTGTAAATTCGTTCATCTAAATGTGTCAAAAACAAATGAAATTTTCACGCTTTTTTTAACAGAAATGCCAGAAGTAAGCAAAGTTGGTTGAGTAGATAGAGCGTTAATATAAACATGTCAAATATTATTGTGGAGGATTTTATGATAAAAATAAAATAAGTCAGTCTTTTCCGGTTAAAAATACCACTGTTTCCGCTTTCATTTTCATTTGTTGTATATTACTAAAACTACTGTATCTATAGTTATATCTTACATATAATTAAAAAAAAGTCTGTTTTAGAATCTACGAAGTTTGAACTTTATTATCAGATACATTTTCTAGAAAAGACATCTTTACAACTATCTTATCTAGCCAGATACCTTAAATTGCTTCGAGACATAGGATAACTGTTTAAATTGAAAAGAAATGCCTTTCGTAGGGCATTTCTTATTAAAAAAAGTTACAAAAATTTTAGTTGTAGCTAAAAAATAATTATTTAATGATCCAATAATCAATATTTATAATGTATCAAAATCTGAATTTTTAAATAAAATTCATTATTCTTTCTTTTCGTAATTTATTTCTTCTTTTTTTTGTGAAAATCCATGATAATTTTTTATTTCATTGTTTTTTACAAAATTAAACAGCAAGACTTCTTTATTTTGTTTATAAAATTCATTGCAATCCCAGATATGAGAGGAAATATTAATCATTTAGTTTTTTCCCTCTACTATCAGATTAGAAGACAAATTTTGAAAATTCATAGTCGCATTTAATAAATTAAGAATTCAATAAAATGTTGAATTTTTTTATAGATTACATGTTACTTTTGGCATCCATGTTATATTGAATTTAGAATATATTTTTAAAAATACCATAATTCGATAAATCAGCCACACTTTGGCACTATAACTAAGGGTTTAATTCTACAAATAAAATTCACAGCTATTTGTAAAATATTTCAATGAAACAAATCGAATGAAAATAATTTAAATCATTAATATCATTAGCTTAGCATAAGTATAAAGAAATTAAAATAAGTATAATAGGAGAAAAGAATATGCTGTAGAAAAATATTTAATACAAGATTGTAACACTTATGAGATTTTCGAAAAAATGTAATAACTCATAAAAAAATATTTGAACCTGAAGAAAAATTGATTTAATGTCAAATATTAGTAATCATAAATCTCTTTAATCTAATTTTAAGTATCAAATAAAAATATTTTATTCTTCTTTATATAGTTTATGCCTGTAGTATTGTCGTAGACTTGCCTAATACTTTTCTTTCAAGATCATTGAAATAATTCTTTAAAAAATAAATATAAAATATGGAACGTATTTCATCACAAAATTTATATATATATATATATATATATATATATATAATATTAATTTATAACTCTATTAATATTAATTAATTAATGATGTTTTTCAATTAATAAATATTATTGTAACTTATATGTTTTAATTTATCCTTAATTAAAGTATTCTTTAAAATATTCATTGTGTTCAACTATTCTTCAAGTACAATTTCAATAATCACAGAAAAACAATTCAATCTATCGAATGCAAGCTCGTAAAGTATTTTTTTCTTAATTCTCTTTTCTTATTTACAAGCATTTATAGATTTTAAAACACTATAAAACTTTTAACTTTTCTCTCTCTCTCTCTCTGCGCGCGCGTGTTTGTATGCATTCGATAGAATGAATTATTTTTCTGAGATTATTAAACTTGTACTTGAGGACTAGTTGAACACAAAGAAAACTTTATTTAAGGATAAATTAAAATATATAAGTTATAATATTAATTAATTGCTTCTAAAACACCATTATTTAATTAATATTAATAGAAATACCGATAAGTAAATATTCAAAGAGTGTAGTAACAATACGAATATTAACATATTAAACTTTAATATTAATATTCAATCGTAAACTTCTATTCACACATATTAGACTCAGATCACATATATTAAACTCAGAAAAAGATCACACATATTAGACTCAAGAAAATTTGCTTTGAAATGCAGACAAGAATTAAGACTTCAAAGATTTCTGATAACGAAATATCTACTTAATTCTAATCAGAAACAGTTCCGTCCTGAAAAAATATTCATATGAACTCTGTATTACCAAACCAAATTAAATATTTTGACATCACGATTACCATATGATGAATCACTCTGGTGATTAAATATCTGAACACTCCTTGAAAAGATCTTGCATCATAAAATATTTAAAGTGAAAGCTTGGTTTTACATGAAAATAGATTATTAAGATTTTTTTCAACAGTAAAAAATGCTAAATCATGAAAACTAAAGAATTTTAATGACCCTCCATCAATGTTGGCATGTATTTTACTTAATTTATCGAGTAAATTGCTCAATAAATGTAATTTACTAACGAACTTGCATATAGAATATTTGTAAAATTTCTTATCTGTTATTAATAAAATGCGTAAAGCCTTTATAACTGTTTGTATATACTACTTTTATTTTTTGAATTAAATACCTTGTTAATTAATGCAAAAAATATTATCAAATATATTTCATTTTTTTAATTTGCAATTGAAGAAAAAACGGGTTGTTTTTCCGACTTTCTTTCTATGCTGTTTAATAAGAAATCATAGCATTAAGGCTAATTAATAAAAAAAATTATTTTTTCAAATGCATGATTAAAATTTTAAGTCATACTTCAGTAATTAAGAAATGATTATTTAATTAAAAAATTTCTAATCCGAAAATGTCTTATTCCAAGTCAAAAATGCAGTTCGCTATTATTAATGAATTATAAAATATTCATTAAATTAAAAAAGGTGAAAATATGATTATTATATAAAAATATTGCACTCATTTATTTTCAGGAAAAGTTTATTCGATTTTTTACGAATTTCAATTAATTACTAATTTTGTTCGGGTTTCAACTTTTTATTTTTTTAATTTTTTCTATCACATTTCGGAAAACTTATATTATTCAAATACTTACAAGTGGCTTCATGATACGTTGATTGATGATAGAATAATTAAGTGCAATTAGATATTATAAACTTTTTAAAATTTACAATTTGCAAAAGATATTTTTAAGCTTTTAAAAATTATTCTAAAATTATTGGATAAAAATTAAAAGTATAATGAAACCTGCTGTATGAAGCAACTTGTTTTTAATGAAATAATTTACTTTCGAATATTTAAAAAAAATCGAATTTAAAAAATGTGATGTCATGTTTTATAAAAAAGAATTAATTAAATTACAATATTGAATTACAATTTCATATTTTATAAATGTTTCCAATGTAATGAAAAGAATCGCCTTACGAATTCGTTTTCCTATTTATTATCTACAGAGAAACCGGTTTCATTTTCATTCTAAACTTTGAAATCAATCATATAAAAGAATAAATCTCTTGAAGCAGTATCAGCTTTACTTTTAAGAAGAAATAAGTCAGGAATCCGAATTAATTTATTGAGACTTTCAAGATATATGTTTTAATAATGAAAATAATGTTTATATAAATGAATTTGTTATAAAAAGCAAAAATCATTTATTTTCATTTATAACAGGACAATATTTAATTTTCAAAACAATAGATCCAATGTATATAGTACATAAATTTGTATATTTCGTATCAAATCTTCAGCAAAAAGTTTAAATTATGTTTCCAAAATAATAGTCAGAAAAAATTGAAAATTATTATTTTCATGAATAATTTCAACTTTATCTTACTTAATTTTTTTTCAATAACAGAAGTAGGAATAGAAATAAACAAATAGATTAAATGTAAAAAGTAAACAATTATATTAAAGTAATAAGAAATTATATTTAAATATTTGATTTTAAAGACTATTATTTATATGAAATTTCTTTAATATAAGATTTTCATATCTTCAAAACAGAAATTAATTAACAATTTTTACTAGTTACCTATTAAATGAATCGAAATAATTTTTAAAAAGCACAGCCACACGAAACTGTGTCAATGTATTTTAAGTATTTTATTTAACTGTGTCATTTGACAGCCGAAATTAAAACTCTTTTTATAAATTAATTTTAATTCATTATTCTTTTTCAATTTGTGCACATTCCCTTTAAAAAAAACTTTGAAAATAATTTTTATAATAGCAATGCAACGGAATTCAATTATTGAGAAGAAATCCATGACCAAAAAGGTTATATATATCCCAGAGAATTGCCTAATACTTAAATTAAAGCTATCTTTCCTCAGATAGTTTAAATGAATCACTTACATTTTAATTTGTACAAATTCCCCTCCAAAAACACTCTTACTTTGTAAACAATTTTCCCAATGGCACTGAAATTCAATTGTTGAGAAACAGCTACGGTTAAGAAGTCCATAACTGTCTTAAAATTAATCGCCGTATAAACTCCATTACCAGGTTTCATGTTATTTCCTTAGTTGAAAAATATCTTGGAGAAGTTGGCCTACTTTCCAGAAATCCTAAAAGGGTTGAAAAACTTTTACTGAAATCACACTAATAGAGGTTACTCCGGACTGTGTAACACCGAGGAAATTGAAGGTCAACTCGCATAGAGGGACGAACAAGGGCAACAGCGGAACATACTACATTAGCAAAATAATTGGAAACATGCTTGAATGTAGTGTTCATGACCGTAATCGGGTATGGTTCAAGGAGGCTATATGATATTGTATAACAAAGTACTGGGTTCGGTCAACACTTTCTAATTAAGTTGCTGAGAATGTGTTTAAGTGGTAATTGCTCAAAATGAGAAATGTTTTTCACTATCTTTTGTTATTCAACAATTCATTTGCTTGTGAGTGTAATTGAAAACTAATAAGCTCGGGAAAACCGTTTTTTTCCTTGAAAAGTGAAATGTATCTTGATTTGAGTAATTGTATTGTGAGTAATAATGCATATTTATTTATTAATTTTATATCAACACATGAGAATGGTACTTGTTTATTCATTTGTTTGCTTCCAATTGTTCATAATTGCTTCATTATTTTGTGTTAATTATTGTTTGATTAATAATGTGTATGCAGAAAAGCATTATGTATGTTTTTCAAGTTCTGTATTCTTTTTATGTAATGTAAGAAATATGATAATAATTTTTATTTTGGAACAATTAATGAAATAAATTTAATTCATCTGCTGACAGTGTAGTTACATGTGTAATTACATAAACAAACATAAACTGAAACTCATTTCCTTTATAATAATTCGTGGGAAATTACGAAAGAGAGTCAGTTATATATATATATATATATATATTTTACATAAAATGATTCAGACTTCTTTTCATACTTAGATATCAAATTAACTTAATGAAAATTTAAAGAACTGAAATGTATTATGGATTATACTTAATATTATAATTTTATTTATTTAAAATTTCAATATGCGTACATTATGTTTTAAAATAAGAATAACAGATAGAAACAATATAGTTTTTTAGCGAACAAAATATGTTTATAAAGAAACAATCATTGCAATTATCAAAGAATTCGAAAGCAAAAAAGGCAATGGTTTTACCGATTCCTCGAGGATGAATCAGAAAAAAGAAGTTTCTAGCAATTTCTACTAGATCAAAAAATTTAAAGAAATGATAATAATAATAATAATAATAATAAATAATAATTTTGCAAAAAAAAATATCAACTGCTAGGTTTTGTAATACAAAAGAAAAAAAAATTCTTCTCTTCAAATTAGAAGGCAAAGGTAGATTCCTTTTCGTCTAAATTAATATTTAAGGAATCTAATCTCTGGCAAAATTAGGGCTTGAAAATCACTCTTTAGTTCTTAACTTCCAAGATATTGCAGCTATCAGAAAACTTAAAATGCAAAAGCTCTTCGTCTTAATAAGGCACTAATTTCTTTAATTTGATTTATTTTTTATATT
>JAPMOR010123505.1:169183-194165 GCA_026543865.1 Argiope aurantia
ATTTTTATTGCAGAACTGTTATGGTGGGATTTATGTCACTGAAATATTATTCAATTCATAATGCGGCTGCTGTGAGTCCACCTCAAATTGAAATTTTTGATGCTTATTTATTTTTTTAAAATTTCACGGGAAAAAATCATTGAATTTTTTAAAAAACTATTTTTTTAGAATTATAAGCAGTTATTCGAAACACGCATTTTTCTTGTAAAAAAATAAATAGTCATGCATTTTAGGATTAAAAAGAAAATGTGGAAAGAAAAAACACATAACGCTTGTATACACTAGAATTCTATTCGTCATTATTTATTTTAACGCAATGATACACCTCATTGGCTCCTTTGCATTGACAACTTCAGCTATTACTGATTATGTATGTTCTCCATAATTCAAAAGACATAATTTAGATTTAAATCACTTTTTAAAGTCATCGAGAATATACTGACTGAAGATGTCCAGATATAGAATTTATTAGAATCATAAAAAAGGAATTTGAATGTGATTTTCGATTGGTTCTTGGGAACTTTATTTATCAGCATTTATAGTTATAATCACCGGCCAATGATCGTGAGGCAGAAAAAAAATAATCACACCTTTATAAATCTCTAACAACACTTCATTACCTTCTTTCCCTGTCGTTAAAGCGTTCCAACACCTTATATATAATTGGCACGGCAACACCAGAGAATGCAGAAAAAAAAATACTCATTCCGTGAAGTATTAAGAACCAAATCGTGGATGTAAATATACATTTTAACGTTAAGATACTAGCAAAATATTGATTTATAGCGAAAAGGAGATCCTGAGGTCAGGCGATATTTTGCGTTCATTGTTTCCAAGTTTTTGCCGCTCCAGAAAGGCCTAATCTATCTTCATTCATACCTTTTAATACCGATTATGAAGTCTTAAACAGGGCAAATTATGAACAAGTTTCTTATCTTTGCGGTTGCCTTTTTTTTATCATTATCTCCTAGAATGCTAAAATCGTTCGAAACTACCCAGTTAGTAATTAAAAGCGGTCTTTGTTTAGCTCAAGTGCAAATTAGTTTCGGAATATAAGAGTTCTTGTTAAGTATTTTAATTATAAGATTTAAAGAACAACCATTTATAATATTGTTAAAAAAGAGATTATTTTGTACCTTCAAGTCACGACAGAGAAAAAAAATTGGTAATTTTTTTTAACTAAAGGTCCATTTTCAATAATGAAGGTTAGATATATATAGAAAGAAACAGATGTTTCAAAAACTCTCCATTCTAATACTATTTCGAAATTCAATTATGACTCACCTTTCCTTGTTTTATATATTCATTTTCAATATATTAACTTAGGATTTTATGATAAATAGCAATATTTGATGCATTGGGATGTTTGATTTAAAAATACACCAAGTTAACTACAATAATGATACATATAAATATTAGCATTGTAAAAAAATCATGATTGCTATAACAAATATTTAAGATAAAGCAACAAACTATTGAACCATCACAGTTGGTTTTCTTAAATCTATATCTATACTTATAATAAAGCTCAATGTGTGTGTGTGTGTGTGTGCGTTGGCGCTCTACAGGCCAAACCATTAAACTACAGCTACCAAATTTGGCACGTGTATACCTTGGAGGCCGGGAATGTGCACCTGGGGGTTAATTTTTTTGAATTTTTAACTAGAATTTATTTAAAAATTTAGCGAAATTTTGACGTGTTTCTGCTATAACTTCCGAAAATATTACCACACAAAAAAGATTTTTACATGAAGTTAAAGATCAAAAATTTATCTTTTAAATGATAATAATGTTTTAATCTTAAAATTAAATTTCTATTTTTAATGAATTTTTAAATAAATATATTAACGATGTTTTTCAATAATTCTTTTCGTAAAAAATAAAAATTAAAATTAAGCACGTTTCGCATTCATGGGAAAAAATTAGCTTTTTTCAAAGTGTTGCCATCACATTGATTAAAGCTCCAAATAAAAATAAATTAAATCTTTTTGGAAATGAAATCTGCAAAAATATAATTTTCGGCACGTGTTTGTAGGAAATGAAACAAATATGAAATATTATTTTTTCTAAAAAATAAATTCAAGAAAAAATATTTTATGATCTTTTACACTCTCTATATAGCTTGGTTATTTAGTCCCGGACGCATTTTGATGTTTAATGACTCACAAAATAATGAAGATATAAACAAACTTATGGCATTTATTGATGGAATAACTCATATATTTTCCTTTTCAGGTTTGAATATTTTTACTTTTGTAAATATCGTCTGCGCGTGTGGTTAATTTCAGATAATTTCATTTTCCAGTCTAAATATTTGTACTGTTCTAAATATCGTCTGCTTATTAATTGCATTTTTCTCTCTTTTGTTGTTGGCAACTATTGAAATGTTATGTTTACTTTTGATGTGTTTGTTCTATGTAGTACTTTTGTATGTGATGTTTTATACAAGCGGATATTAAGGAGAATGCATACACCACAAGAGAAAGCACAGATTTTATGGTGGTCATAGAGTTAATTTCCAATCAACTAAATCACTGACTTTTAAGAGTTAATTTCCAATCACTTAAACTGACTGATTTATGAAAATTTGAATATCACTATTCAATAAAAAAAGGATAATTTCAGATGTTCCATCGATTGCTTCAAAGAAAATACGCCAATCTGCGCGCAGGTTTCTCAAGATTAATTGGCCTAAGAATATGAAAATGGTGAGTTTTTCTAAATTTTTAACATTTAAAACTTCATAAATAAGTCTTAGTTGATCGTGGAAAATAGAAACATTCATTCATTTATTTAAAATTTGGTGTGTCCAGAATATTTCTCTGATACCTTACTGCATTAAATTTAGACTTCATAATTTTTGAAATGTATTTATAGGCAGGAGCAAAATATTATTATTGATTTCATTTCAATCCTTTTGAAAACAAAACTAAAAACTGAATTTTATACTGAATCTCAGAAATTTTTGTTGAATTATTGTTTGAGATATTACATAAAATTACATAAATTATGAAAAATATTTTGTAGTTAACATAAGACTTAAATACCGAGCGATTCTGTTTGCAATACTCACATTCAATAATAATAATAATTAGTAAATAACAACAAAGATGATAAATAAAATAAAACGCTTGGTTTTATTAAAATTATCTTAATATTAATTGCAATTTCATCATTTACATTTTAAATTAAAGTTGAAGTTTTGCCGGAAATGACAACAAATTAGCAAAATATATGCAGTAAATTGAACGAAACGATCTAAACAGTATAAGTTTGGTATGACTATCAAAATTTGAAGATTAAAAATATTTTGTTTGAGAATCCTTTAAGAGACCAGTTACTTAATATATTTAATTGAAAATTGTAGCGAGCAGTAATACTGGCGAACCGGCTGGTCGCCAAAGGCGGCTAGTAAATAAATAAATAAAGAGGACCAAATAAATAAATAAATAAATAAATAGGAAGGGGTCATGAATTGTATTCGGATAACAATTTCTGTAAAAGTCTAAAATTTCTTAACAAAGCAGGATAAATCCCCCAAGCACAATATTAAACTACAGCAGTTGTTTTCCTTAATGACAGCTTTCGCCATACAAATAAAAGTTATAAACTTTATTTAGACTCTTCTAATTTCTGTAAAATCTTAGCCTTGTTTGACAAAATAAAATCAATCGTGTCAAGGAAACGCCTCAGAAAATAAGATTTCGGTATGGTAGTTGGTTCTCTCATCCTAAATGGATATTTTAAGATTTTGGGACCGAGCAACCTCCACTTTCATACCTCGAATTACTTCCTACAGTGTACTTTGCCGGCGATAACCATTAGATCATCTTGATTTTCGCCTGTCTGTTGTAGCGAAGGCTGTCATTCAATTTTCCTCGGCATTTAAGCAAAGCGAAAATAACTCTGATGTGATTACACAAGGAATCGAGCATATTGCATGTGAACTGTAAAATGTTAGCCCAATATTGCATACTGCTATAATGTTAGGATTACTCTGTAAATGGAAAATCCTACCTTTAGAAGTGTTTAGTTACATTTTCTTTTCTTTCTTTCTTTTTAATAAATAGGTAATTATATTAAAAGTTAATAAATGTTCTTTGTGAAATAATTTATACAATTATTTGCATGTATGTAAATAAAAACTGGATTCAATGGCTTCAAATTATATTCACGTGAAAACGTCAAGTGGATCTCCCCTGACTTAATACTGATTATAGCAGAAACTTGTAATTGCTGTCTCTCACTATTATTTCCAGTTGAACATTAAATGGCACACAAAAATACATTTTTTCATATATTTGTGATATGTAGTCCTTCTAGAATTCTTGGCGACACTATTATAGAACTTCATCCAAGAATTTCATGTCCAGTGTCTCATATTTATGGAAGACTTGCCATATGTTCATTATCACAAACTTTAAATATGAGCGTTTTTGAATGTTTTCTTTTGGTTCTGTGTAGAGTTCACAAGACTTAGACTAATTCATACGACTGCAGTTAAAAAGGTCTAGTTTTATTCCAGTAAAGAACTTAAAAGTCAGATATAAATGTAATTGGACAAGTGAATTCCACATTTTAGATATTTTAACCATTAAGATAGAGAGTATAAAAATCTATCGATATATGTAAATATTTTTGAATTTTCGTAAGTTTAAACTGTATCTCTAGAAGTACCAATATCGGACAATATACTTTCATTAAGACGAGATTTTATGTAAAGAAATTCCTTTTCGCGGGATTTGGTTTCATTTCATCTTATCTTGAGAGTAGGATCTAGCAGTATTTCAGATATATTTGTTTCAACTATCCATACCAGTTTTATTCATTTACCCCTTTTTTTAAATGAACATTACTCCCCAACTTCCAATGAATTTTTGGAATTTTAAATATTTAAGTTCCTTATAACTTTTCTATCATTTCTAAGTAAACAATAAATTATTGAGTTTTATTTATGAAAACTTTTGTAATCACAAACCGCAAATTAACTACTCCGAACCGTTGTAAGGCACACAGAAAAAACTGAATGACCGGACCAACACTGGCGGGAACTGTGGTCGAGTCCTAAGGACCATCACCGGCCACGGTACAACTTTTTCCTTAGGAAGTACATCCCGCCATTGATGGAAGGTAGCTGACCCTCACCTTTTTCAGTACCCACCAAGATGGCGAGAACCAGCCACCATACCGGACGCTACTCATCCTCAATTATGAGGCTCTTTCTAGTTGAATTTCCTCTTTTTGTAAATACTTTTCAATTATTGTTTTCGAATGGTGATTTTGTATCGGTTTTATCAAATTCTATCATTGCTTTGATGGAAGATTTCTCGCAAACTGAGAACCAGTGGTCCCCCAAAATAAATAATGCACAATTAATCTATTAATTCTTTAGTCTCAACTCATCAGCCATTCTCACGAATGGAAAAATTCTGCCCTTGACTTTCTTCTACATTATAACTTATTCTATGTTAAATTTCAATAGAATCGAAGTGAAGAAAATCAAGTATACTTTTTGTAAGTTTTTACATTGGTCAGATGAGTCTGAAATTAGATACAATCATGCTGATAAAACAATATAATTTCATAAATCTAGCTTCTTACTTTTTTTTTAGTTATTATGTTCAAATGTTCATAAATGGGCACGCTGAATTCTTTTTGAAGAATTTATTCTAGATTTTGGCTAAATAAAATATCACTAAGCGCCAAGTACCAATTCCCATTCCCCATTCTTTCAACCTCATTGGATTTAAATTTCCATATTCATAGTCAGACTGAAATGAGTTTCAAAAATTCAAACAAGTTTGAAACGTTAAAATCCATCAAAATCTTAAATTCATCAAAATAATTTATTTTTGACAATTACATTTGTATAGTTATTACTATTTATATAATTATTAAATGGAATAGTAAAACAAAAAACATATACAAAAAACATAAACAATTTAAAATTTTAATTATTAAAATAATTCATTTAGCTGTGCATGCGGTTAACTGTATCCAACCTGCCAACAAGTAACGGTTTTGTATTGATTGTTGGTGAAGTTCAAGACCATGAGGTCATGCGATAACAATGTTTTCAGAAAACTGAAACGTCATACAATTATCATTTCAGCGGTATAACGATCGGGGTCATGGGGATATCGTGACAATCAGTCGTGAAGCGTTTGAACCAACTGTAAGAGCTGTCGAAAATGTGCAAATAGAAGTAGCCATCCATTTACAAATGGTATGGACTTAATTCTTTAGGAGGGGAATATCACGAAGACGGTGTTTCGTTAAATATGTAAATTGCCAGTTAAAGAGTTTTTTACTTAGCGTCACAATAAAACACTATTGTGTTAAGTTGTTTGAGGCTTTTAATTCTTTTCAGAGGCATTGGACCGTTTATTTCTAAATTACACGCTGTGAGTCAGGTACTTAGAAAATCTTATATCATCATAATGTCGAGGCTACTTCATTGTGTAAGCTTTTGCAATTACTAAAAAGTTAAAAAAAAAGAATTCAGTTTAGTTTGTGAAAGCTATACTGTGGGTAATTCATCTTTTTTTCCGCGGTGAAATTATTAGAAAATATTGCGGTTTCATATAATAATAATTTATTTTTTTAAGAAACCTACCATAACGAAGTTTATGCATTTTGCCATAAATTTCATACTTATATTTAGATTTCACTTATGTTTTAATTAAATATTTAAAATATTGATGTAAATTGAAAGGTTCTCGTTGAGTTTCCACAAAAGACATATTGCTTTTCAATACAGTATTAATTGTGATGTAAAATCAGACAATTATACAAAATTTTAAGAAAAAAGATTATTTACATTTAAGGTTTGAATTTAAATCTTAAAGTATTAAGACCTCTTCCATTCTTTTTAAAGAAAAATATGTTTATTGTATATTATTAATAAACAGCATGGGTTTTAAGGAAATTTCTTTGGATCTCTGAATTCTATGTTAAATATCACAGAACTAAATAGCTGAGCAGAATGCAATTTTTTTAATGTGGCCTTCCAATTTATACTTGATTGATATTTGCTATTGAAACCTACATGAAATTTTGAAAACGTTATTTCAGAACTCCCCATTTTTACTTTTAAAAAATCTAACCAGAAAGGTGAATATTTTATGTATAAAACTAAAGTAAAAAATAAAAAATAAAAAAAGCAAAGTATATTGTTTCGTACAAGCACATGCTCAGCAGTTTAGATACATTACAGAATGGCTTCCATATTTAGTGATATACTATTTACTCAGCATTTCTTTAAATTTTAATTTTTAATTCAATTTTTTATTTTGTCTTGGTTTTTTATTTATTTTTCTGCTTTTATTAATTTTTTCACTCTTAATTTTTATGTGTGTATAATGTTTTCTATTTTTCAGTTTTTTCCCCCTTACATTTCAGCTTATTCCTTTGAAATGTAATTTCCAAAATTGAAGTTTTGATTTTTAAATTTCATTAGAATTTCGTTCCTAGAATTGTATGTGGTTTTCTGTTTGTGTGTTGTATTTTTTTTTAAATATTAATTGTTTGTATATCTAAGTCTTATATGTCTATGCATATCTTATTCTAATTTGCTTAATTTGATCAATTTCTACTGTTTTGCTTTTTGTTGTGTTTTAACTTTTAAATATGAATTGTTTTATACGAGATTTAATAATTTCAATACTTATTTTTGTATATCTCGTGTTCTATATTTGGTGTGCATGAGGAGGAGGAGTTAATGTTCAAATATAAATAACTTTAGTGAAAACGGTGGCGAAAGATAGGTGACGTTTTTAAAAATCTTTTCAAAGATACATGGGGGTATGATTGAACGTCAATGAAATGAAAATGAAATGTTCAAAAATATAACATTTTCAGATTAGTAACTTTTTCTCGGTTGTGGAAACTCATAAATGACTTAAATTATTGAAAACTTACTCCTAAAATCCTAAAACCATTTTTTTAAATATGCAATTAAATCATTCTGGAATTAAAATACGTTTTTTCACCGAGAATTTTGCTCTAAATTATTTCTTAATTTTTAAAAAAATATAAGAATTCAATTAAAAGTGCATTATTATTAATAACAATGCATGGAATATTTCTGATATTTTCATGATATTTTATTTAAAGCAATACAGTTACATAAAGCGTCACAAAACTTATTTGTGATTTTGGGAAAAAGTTATGTAAAATTTGCTCTAATATGAAATTTCTTGTGCATAAAAATTTTTTTATATTTTTTTATTTATAATATTAATTGAGTTTAATTTTCTTTAAAAGTAAATGTTTCAATTAGTTATGATTTTTGCAATCAATAAAAATATTTAAGAATGTGTTTTTTTATAAACTAATATTAATTACTTCAAAAGAATTTATATATTGGAAACGAAATTTCATTTGATTGGATATAAAACTTTTGAAACAGTGCAACACTCTTTATATTTATGTAATATTACTTAGATTAAATTTTCATTTTATTTACAGCCTTGAAAATAAGAAATTGAAGGCTAATTCACAATGGAGCTTTGTTTGAACTTTAAAGCCGCGGATCCCTTTCAAGTACATCAATATTTCTTTAAAAAAGCCGCTTTAAGCTATGAATGGGAAAATTTGTCTTTAGAAATCGGTATTTTTTCACCCTATTCATTCCCAAAAGATTGTTTTCTTGATTTTTATCTTAAACACTTCACTAGTAAAGGCGCGAAATTTAACTCCACATCTGATAGCTTACCGAAGAAATATGAATCCTGATTGCATTTAAGATAATAGAGATTCATTTTTGATACCAAAGAATAAAGAAAAAATGTATTATTCACACGATACTCGTGTGATATCTTCAGAAGTGGGCACACCTCAAGGTATATTCCGTAAGAGATCGATGGCTATGTTTTAATATGAGAACGAAATTTTTGTTGGCCTTGTTCCTCGACTGGACACTTGTAAACAGGTATTCCGACCTTGGCGTCTACAGTACGCTTCTTGAAGCTATTCTGGATGTTGGCTGTCTTCGCAAATTCTGTTTGGGAGTGGTCACTGCAGAGGAGAACCTTGGAAGCTGAAAATGTAGAGGAAAGTGTTAAGGTCGGTGTTTTCTTTCCACATTTTTTTGCTAAGCTCTTAATGATGCCGCATTAAAAAAATAGCGGATTGGGACGAGTTTGGGATGAAAAAAACACACTGGGGATCACTTCCTCTTGATGGAACTGATTGCTTCTGTTTATACCTGATGATTAAGTTGTTCTCATTAGAATATCGTCAAGGCGACATGTGTGTGGAATCATGTTGCTCTGCTTTTCAAATTTATTCGATTCTTGATCAACGTAATTTATGAAGCGAGAATCCAGTGATTTTATTTTTATGAGCCAAGATATCTTTCCCCTTTTATTCTGCAGTAGCAAAAATCAGAAAAGAATGCACAACCTGTTCTTTCATGATCATTCTCTTCTTCCTGAATCAGTATCTTGTTTGTTTATGTCATACCTTTCTGCCACCATTTTTATACGTATTTTTTGTATGATAATTTGTCATCTAGTTTTGTCA
The DNA here is from genome assembly GCA_026543865.1 of Argiope aurantia. Taxonomy (NCBI): domain Eukaryota; kingdom Metazoa; phylum Arthropoda; class Arachnida; order Araneae; family Araneidae; genus Argiope; species Argiope aurantia. The sequence goes on from JAPMOR010123505.1 coordinate 178,709, forward strand.
TTTACTCTCTTTTATGCACTTTGATGCATATTTTGCTTTATTGTCGTTTGTTTTAATATTATTTTGTTTCAAATTCAAAATTTCTTCCAGGGAATATAAGCATGAAATAATTTTATTTTGCATTTAATTTGTTGGATTTTGATCAACTTAATTTATGAAACTGCAATCCAGTAATCTAATAATGACCAAATATTTTTTGGCTAAGGTATTCGTTCAACCGATCACCAGAGAAGAATGCCAAAGAATTATCTTCGAGTTATTCTCTTCTTTGTTGAAGCAGAATTCATTTGTTTATGCCATATCTTTCTGCTGGCAATTCTTGATGGAATTTTGTATAACAATTTGTCATTTAATTTTGCTATATACTCCATTTTATCTATTTTTTAAAATCCTATTTTTTAATTGTAATTTGATTTAGCATTATCTTTAATATTTCGCCCAAGTGACATGCATATAGTATCATGTTTCTGTGTGTTTTAAAATAATTTGATTCTTGATCAAGACATTTTAAGAAACCAGTGATATTATGTTTCGTCTAAGATATTCCATTCTTTACCGTTTAAGAATAATAAGAAAATAATACCTTTCATGATATGTTTGAATCTGTATTAATTTATATCATACCATTCTAATGGCATTTCTTGATGGAATGAAAGTATTCTGAAAGAAAGAATAATTACATAATTTGTCATCTGGTTGTCTTTTCTACTACTTTCTTCAGTTATATTTCGCTTTAATGTTATTTATATTTTTTATTCATTCTTGATAACCTTTTGTAAAGAAGTTTTTCCGTACACTGAATGAGTAGTTGAATAAGCATTTATCTGTTCTCCCTCGTGTTGTAAACTTTGATGAAAGAGAAGCAACAGAAATTCAATAATAAGTGAATCTTTTTGTCTAGGTAAAATTAATAAAGAATATAAAACCAGTTTTTATTCTTCTTGTGATAGCGATAAAATAGAATTAAATAGAATATTTAATTTATACATTTCACTGACAACTAAAAATACTTTTTATTTTGCCATCATAAATTATCTTCGTTAAATTTCGTAACAAATTTTGGAATAAAACTTCCAAACAGTTAGATTCCTTCAATAATTCTATAATAGGAATTTTTTTTTATTAAAATATTTGCCGAGTGGAAAATGACATTAAGAGAGATTATAACTGGTTGTCGAATCATTAATGCTTCATAATAGTTCACGAATGTTTCTTTATTCTTTGTTATTTTTTATTAATTATTAAATCTACTTATGATTAAGGAAGTAATAATATATATACAAAAATAATTTGAATATCTGCACAATGCCTGTTTGCATGAATGTAATTACTAAAGTAATGCTAAGAACTCTTGTAAATTGTATTTAAAAGTATTTTGAAAAATGTACTTAATAAAAGAAAAAAGTGTGCAAGAAAATAATGCATATCCCCGGAGATTTCATTAAGTGAATTTTAAAGTTATATACTTTTTATGCAATAATATATTTCAAAATATTAAAATAAAGAAATAATAATGAGTAAAAATACTTTATTTTTCAATAATTTTTTAAAAATCTTTTCTTATTGAATACATACTATGTAATAAGTCCCTCCTTGACACATTTGACAGCTCCAGCCAATGATATGTCTGTCATGTCAACATTTTTGTCAGTCAATGGTTTGTCCTGTAAAGCATATTGTACGAATTTTAATTTTTTTCGCATTATGCTGTTTATGGATAAAGGCCAATCTATAAATATTACTAAATTAAAAATGGTAATTTTATCGGTAATTATCAGAATTTTAATACATTTATGATTTATTATGTTATTACTCCCAAAGTTTTAACAGTATTTTTCTAGTAAGAAATTACCAGTAACAAAATTTACTGTAACGTAACCAGAAGATGTGTGAGTCAGTTCTAGAATCAATAGCACGTCCATCTATTAAATATAGAATCAATACTTATTTAAGTAAAATTCAAAAGTATTTTTTATATTTCCCAGTTATAGATTTATCACATTCAGGGAGTTAAAAACATTGCCCATTTCCCGGCTGAGTGCGTGCTGGACGTATAAATATTTAGAGCATCTGACAAAACAAATCTGCAATCTGTATCCAGTTAAAGTTATGGTTAGGAAAATATGTCAATAAATACTTAATTTTTACTAACTAATTAATTGTCAGATGTACAAATACCAGGGTGTCATAAACTATATGTCGCCATTTTTGCACTAATGTCCGCCTGCACATTTAGTTAAGATTTGGAATACATCAAAGAAATCAACCAATACGCTTTCCCCACCTGCACAGGTGCGGTGCACGAATATGTAACCCCCTCGAATATTAGCAATGCAGTGTATTGCCGTTGCCACTTATTAAAAATGGTCCTTTTATTGAATCATATTTTATAACAAATAAACAGATAAAAATATTAAGTTGCTTTATCATTTAGCTTTTTGAAGGAAAGTAAAAAAGATTTATTATAATTTTATGTATCAACTAAATCTTTCTATGCAGTTAAGTGTTTTTATAAATATCATATCATATTTTAATTTACGGAAAGTATTAATATGATCAACGGCATAGCAAAGGAAAATAGCAGCCGATGAAAGGCATTATTCTTTTCGTTGTAAGTGGTTTATTTAAAAAGTGGATAAGTGTACGAAACTCTGGTATCAAAGATATTCTTTGAGACATGCATCCGGACCATTTGCATTCTCTGGATGGGAATTTTATTTGACTTGGAATTTTTTTCACTTTATCCTCATATTTGGCTTTAAAAAGTAGTTTGAAGCCCATTCTTTCTTTCTCTTAGCGATATTATTGACATTTGACTACTTCCTTGCCCTTTCATAATTAACAGCTTGTTTATTTAGATTTATGTGAAATTTAAAAGCTACATGAAAAACTGAGTATTTCTTTGGGGAAAATTCTTTTGAGTTATTCTCAAATGATAATGGAAGGCGACTTCAAATTTGGCATAACTTCTATAAACTTCCTTAACACTTCAGTTTGAGTAAATAGGTGACCCACGACGGATTTAATGTGCGCATGATGGTCTGTGTGCATGATGGATTATAAATGAAGCCCAGTCTGCGCATGAGATTCTGGAATATTAATGTGCGCACGATGGAATATAAATGGAGCCCAGTCTGTACATGAGATTCTGGAATATTAATGTGCGCACGATGGATTATAAATGGTGCCCAGTCTGTACATGAGATTCTGGAATATTAATGCGCGCACGATGGATTATAAATGGAGCCCAGTCTGAACATGAGATTCTGGAAATCCAAACTTTTCAATACGTACACCAAAGTTTAAGGAACATTAAGATATTAAAAATAGTAACAATCAAAATAATTTTTAAAAAATCAAGACAAGATTTTAATAGCAGCAGTTTTATTACAATCATTACAGAAATTCAGAATAAAAAAAATACATTACATTTGGAACAACTTGATGCTGACTAGACAAAAGATGATATATTACTATTACATAAGAAAACACTGAATAGAATGAAATTTTTTCAATACAGTTGATATTTTGATTTTTCATATATATCAATCAATACTTCATTATCACCAAAATATCCAAATTATACTATATACAAGAATATATATAACATTTTTCTGAATACTGCTTTTTTTATCCGCTATTTCGTCTGTGATTTGTTAAAAATAGAAAGGAAACCCACATCAGATTTGATAAGCAGAAATAACTTTTGATTTTCATACAGCAGTCAAATTCAAATTACTGATTTTGATTTTATGCTTTAAAATTTATTTAATAAAATATGACTGGAATTTAACAACATTCATTATTACTACTGCTAAATTCGATTGACTATAATGCAACCAGAAGAACATGTATAAGAATAAATGGCACAAATTACCTTTGTACAAATTTTGTTTTGAATATACCTCAAAATAGTTGCTTAGAAAAATATACGTAAGTATAGTATAAGCTCGGAATATTGTTACAATAGTAAAACTATTTTAAAAAAACCGGTATAAATACCATGACAATTTAATCACTTTTATCAATAAAGAGGAAACTGCCATTTGTTGTATCATATATTTTTCATAAATACAATAAAAATTGGTGTATAAATATTATGGATTTCATTCTATCTACAAGGACGGAATGTTGCATTTTCTTCCTGTTTTATGTGCGATAACAGTGTGCCACTACATTTTGCATTCACACAATTCAACAAATAGATATTATAAAAAGGTTAATTTGATACTGTAAAAGTATAATACATAATACAAAATTTATTCTAATACTATTAACATTGGCTTTTTTTTTAAATTGAAATAAACACTTTTTTTGGAGGCTTCATTCTTTGAAATACTTTATTATTTGATAATTTTTTAGAATATTTTCATAAATAGAAAGTTTTTAAATATTAGTCAAAATGGCTTGAATGTTTTTAAAGGCAATCTTGAAAACTTTTTTTAAAAAACATCACTTGTTTTATAATACTACATCAGACATCTGTCAATATAATGAATGATACTCGTTATTATGTTCTTACATACTAAGGAGGTATTCAAATTTATAATACTCTTTGTTGCAAATTACTAATGACATCTACAATTCTCTATTTAAAAAAAAAGAAAAGAAAAAGAATGATTAGTTGCAGTCAGAGTTAAGAACTGACAGAATCTCAATATTTGTTCAGATTGTTATTTATTTCTTCTTGCTATGTGAGAAATCAGATAATTCTTCAATAGAATTCATCAAAATAATTTATTTAAACCAAACTGTATCTAATAACATTTGCCGTCAAAAAATATTTAATAGCAGTTTTTACTTATTAATAAATAAAGACTGCGAATTATCTAATACTTAATGTTTAACATTTAAATATCAATGTGTAAGCTCGACATCCTGCTTCATGACCAACATCAAAAGATTTGTAATACAAGAACAACGTTGAAAATATCAAAAATAGGCAAATGTAGCAGTGATTCAAAAGTATGCATAGGTGTGCTTGAAGATAAAGCTAACCATTATACTATAATGTTCTTTCAAAAATGTAGCTAGCTGTAGTAGAAACAAATGTGAAATACTATTATTCCTCAATAAATTAAAAATTACATTGGGAATATCATTTAAGTATTAACATAAACGTTTTATGTACATGATGACTTACATAGAAAAGGCCTGAATGATTTGTTGCTTCGGTTCAAGTCTGAAAATTCGGGTGAATCAGTCGCTAAAAGCTGGTTTTTATAATCGAAATAATAATTGCAGAACAACTTTCATTAAATTGTTTTTTCTTATTAGAAAATCTAATAAGATCTAATCTAATCTAGTCCAAATATCTCTTAAAATATATCCATTACTCTTCCAAGAACCACATTTGTCAATTAGAATCAACAATTGCTGAGTTCTAACAGTCGAAGGTTGAATTAGTGTTCACAGTATATCTCTCCAACGAATGCTATGAGCATCTCCATAAACTTCAAAATGCATGATTACTGTATATTCACAGTCACATTATTCAGAAAGGCATGGCAATGAATCGATTTGAGCAATTTAGAGCAAAATGTCAGGTGCTGGTGATGGCCACTGTCTTTAATACCATCGTGAATTCGAATTAAACAATCCTTGCTAACAACAAACTTGAAACAATACCAGTTTTAATTTCTCTGAGACAGCACAGGCATACTCCCTTCTAAAAATCTCAGGGCAGATAATGATGGCGGTAGAAGACCCCCAGCTTCCCTGTAGCGCAACATCACTTCATCAAGCATACCTAGTAGCATGGGAGGTGGAGGTGGTGGTGAATTGCCATTTGACAACTCAGTGGTTGGAGTTACTTCTCGTTTGATGGCAGAGTGATGATCTGACGATGATTCTTTGCTGGGTGATGAGGCATCATCTCTTTCACTGTCGTGGGTTGGACTAGGGAATTTCTTTGTGAGGGCAATGCCGTTACTGCTTTGATAGCAAGGTTGGCAGTAACCATGTGTCAATTTTTTCGCGGATGTTGGGAAAACTTTGCCACATTGGGTGCATTTCTCATGATGTTCGCCTAGAAAAAAAGAAAAGAAAAATAAGGAATAAGAGAAATAGTCGAAATGCACAGGAATTTATATAATATTTTAATGATTTTCATTTATGGTTTACTGATTAATTAAGAAATTGAAAGTTAAATGTATCAATATATTATAAGTTAGATTCATGACTTCTGGCTTAAAAATATTTCTACAAAGAATTTGCATTCTTTTAAGAAAAGGACATTAGTTTCCCTCTGTTATGGTATAAAATACTTTAGCCATGATATGATTAATAACATCAGTGTTAAAAAAAGGCTTCTATTGTAGGATCTCTTACTATGTGATAATTATATTTATGTTGTATTAGACTAGGTTAGAATCAAGAGTCAAAACAATGATTAAATTTTCGGTAGGAAAAATATATTTAAAAATTATAATTCTTGCTAAAAAAATTTAATATGTATTTCTATGCTTTTAATATATTTGGAAAGCGTGATTTAAGAAACAATTTAAGAATTTTTTTTAAATAATTACTTATCACTTAGAAGAAATGTACGAATTGAGGGAATTATTTATCATTTTAAATAATAACACGAAAAAAGAATGAAAATGAAATACAAATATTCCTTATTTCGAAAGTATATAATGCTTTGAAACACATGTAAAAATTACTTTATTTAAATATATAATTTTATATTTATCTTAATAAATATTTTCAAAAGTAAAATATTAAATATGTAAATAAGACAAAAAATTATCTCAAAAATTAAGTAGTAAAACAATAAAATTAATTTTATAAAAATAGAATATCAAAAGACGTAATTAACGAAATAAGTCAGAAGATGTAAGTAATAATATCAAAACATTTTAATCGCTTACTGTATAATTATCAGTTTTAAATCCATACAGATATTTATGTCTCCATAAAAATTATTATTCAAACTATTGGAAATAAAATGAACTCTTTTGCTTGATTATTGGCATAGCATAAAAAAAATTCAAAGTTATGTATGGGTTATAAGTTAGAATTACTAAATATTCACACATGAATTTAATGGTATAAAGAAATTTTCGCGTTTTAAGCGAAGCGTATGAATGATTTCAACTTTCTTGTATATGCCTATTTCGATAACATGTGGAATTTAAAATCTAGCTGGAATTTAAATAAATGAATAACAAAACAATTAAATAATTAAAACGAATAGAGAAATTTTCGCCTTGGAGACAGATGAAATAAGAGAAAGACATTAACATTTTCATGACAATGTGGATCGATCTACTATACCAGACAATAACAGTCATTAAAGTCACTTGATGGATTGATTTTCATGTCTTTGAAATTATGCGTCTTCTCAGAAACCATCCTATTTCTAACGTTAAAAAATGAAGAAGAAAAAGAAACAAAAAAATATTTAATTTTCCGGGCTATTTCTTCTGAATGTGGATCAAGGTTGCTTATGGCTATCTGTGCCAAGCGAATAAGAAAAAAAAAATTATCATATATCTTTTTTTCATCTTCACCTCTTACAGGGACTAAGGAGCGCCTACAAGATGCCAGCTTGATGATTTGACATTGAATCGTCAGAGTACACGCCTTTCGCAAACGAGAAAAAAATGCGATGAGAATATAAAATCAGGCGGAAAATTTTCTCAGAACGTATGGAATAATTTGATTTGGATATGTACATGCATGTAATTGTGAAAGCAGGAAAGCTATTGACATTTTTTAATTATAGAGAGAAAGCTATCTAGTTTTAGAATACATACATGCAGGAGTGTTTAAAATTCTATATGAGTTTGTTTATTAGATACTTTTTATAGAATGCGACCTTAGATTCGTTGATCTGATTGTAGATAAACTGGAATTTAATTAAAACTATAGCATGAAGAATTTAAGTTTTAAAAAGAAAACACACATTTTCGACTATATTATTCATAAGTTTTTTTTAATCACCGCATATCAATGTTACTAGATTAGAATGGGATGATTGATTGGAAACTCGGATATTTTACATTTAGAAACTATTCAATGTAACCTAATGGTGACTATCCAATTATAAACTTTAACATCATTGAGATTAATTAAAAAAATGATGAAGATTGATTGAAAAGCATTCAAAAGGAAATGAGCGAATAATTTCTTTTTTCAAATATATTCAATTGTTCGATTTCCAGCTATATTTCTGGCATTTCAATTCGCATCGCTGACAAAAAGAGCTTAAATTTTTCTTCTGTAAATTAATAATTTTCAAGTTAAATGATGTAAATATTTAGCATTAAATTTTAAATATAAAATATCATTCATAAAAGCAATTGAATACAGATCAATAAGGGAATGATTATTTTATTAGGTTTTCTAGTTTAAACCGATATATTGAAATGAAAAAAAGTTTTAATTTCATAAAGCAGTATTTTCATTACAATTATATATGGGTAATAGCGTATTTGCTTCACTGTTAATAAGAAACTTAAAATATTATAGAAAGAAAGTAAGATTATGTAAGCTTTTAATTGGAATCAATGCATACTTCTCAATGTATTAAAATTGTTCTGCGTTGGATTGTAAAATGTATAAATACATGCACAGTAAGAAGTTCCAAATTTTTGAAATGCGAAATTTTGGAAATCTTTCACTTCTTTCTATGCGTTATATTTGTTTGATGCTATATATGCAACTACAAGCCTTATATAAAGTTAATTCCAATGAATAAATTCAAAACTCCAAAGAAACAGACAAACCCGGATTTGATTCAGAATTTTTTTGATTCCGGATTTGATGTGAGCATGCGCGCAAACACATATTCTAAACTTATTTAAGAATTCTTACATTATTTTTTTTTTCATTTGAAAATTGTAACTATTGTAGAGACGTACTTAATATACTAACTTATTTGGGAATTAATTACTTATAAATGCCTCTGATAATTACGGTCTTAAAAATTTTTGATTCTATTTATGAATTGATCTCACCTTAATCCAATTAACATCACATTTTTCATAGATGAAGACCATTTTACCCAATTCAAAAAAGGCCCTAGCTTGCCAATGATTAAATTCAAAACAAGCCTGCGGTAATTTGAATAATAATTGCATAATTAATTATTCTAATTTAGGTTGAATCATAATTTTAATAGATGTTTACTGATTTATTTAATAAGTATAAGATTTTTTTAAGACTCTTGAATTGAAATATTGCAAGCTGTTCGATAAAAATTGGATATTGTGCTTCTTATCTTCTAATTAATATCTTGAGGTAATTTCTATTAATCATTCATAAAACCTAATAATTAATAAACAATGGTTTCAGAGGGGTTTAAATAACTTATTGTATTAACGTATGTATAAATTTGTTGTGAAGCGAACAATAAAATTTATTTGTTAAAAACGTATTAATGCTGGAATATTATAATTATTATTATTTTGTATCACAGAAAGTTACATGTCGAATTTTTAAGTTTTAACTTAATGCCATATACTGAGGAATTATTTAGTAAATTGGAGATGTTAGTATGTTAATCATCTCATTATTAATTTATATACTTTTCTATTTTATCCTTTTTGCTTTCGATTGTTTGTTGTTTAATTTTATTTATTATTATTACACACTTATTCATTAATTTATTATTTATATAATTTCTATAATTATTATTTTATTTTATTTATTACTTTACTCTATTTATTACTTCATCCTATTTATTTACTCTTCTATTTATTAATTATGCTTATTATTATTTAATAATTATGAAATTATTAATATTAAAATGTTAGTTATTAATTTATTAATTATTTACTAATTATACTATTGTAATTATGCATTTCTTTTTTCCCTTATATGCCTTTGTAATGATTTTTTTTCTAAACAAACGTCTAAATTTTATATATAACTTATTTTATTATTCTTAATTTAATCAATTTTTTAAAAACTTACAGTGTTGCACTTGTAAAAACAATATGGACAGAAATCGCTAAATGTAACTAAACTGAAGTAAAATTTTGAAGTTGTTTTTTAACCTTTAGTTGTTTTTTAATTAAAAAAATGTGAAGAAATCTGAAATTACGGGAGATGTATAATTTCCTAATGAATTTTTAGAATTTCGAATTAGAAATTACCATTAATAAATAACTGGAATAAATTGAGGGCATTCTGATTTCTAAAAAATGCAGTTGGCAATTTTTTGCCGAGTTCAAAGAAATTTTTAGTATATTTGAACGGTTTCAACCTCAGACTGCTGTTTATAACTCATATTAATTCTGTTGGAAAGTGGTGTGCTGTTTCAAATAAAAAAAAATAATAATAAATAGCTTATTAGCAGTGACTTGAGTCACCTGTGATTTATGCTTACTATCTATTTAGCTGAACCAATTTTCTTCTATAACTAAGAAATAATGAAAAAGGAATCATCCAATTTGATAGAGGATTTAAATCATAGGTGTGGATCATGGCCTGCAGAATTATCTTAAAGAAATTTGCGAAATATGTTGCTAACAGCTAAGCCATAACTTTAAAACAATAAAATAACTAAAAACTGGGTTTAATATTTGACACCAAATACGTATTAAATAAACGTGATAAATACCATAATTTTCTCTGGTTTAATATTCCATTCATGCAATGCCATAAAAGCCAGCCAACCATTAGTATAACCCAGTTCTACAATGATCATAGAGATGCTTTGAAATTTCAAATAAAGAATATATATCAATTAACATCTTTACAATATTAAACTTATAGGAAATTGCTAAGATAAAATGTCGTGTTTTTAAACCGAAGTTTCAAACCACCATCAGTTATCAAATCATCATCTTTTACCAGAAGTGATTTATTTCTATATAAGTGCACTTTCATCTCTCACCCTATCAATTTTTCAATGACCAAAGAAGTGTCAAAAAGATAATTGTATTTCTCTTCCATATCCTATATAGTCCACAGCCAGGCAATGTGAAATATCAAGGCCTGTATCGGAAGGCGAAGTTTGAGAAATAACTTCATGTTTTATTCAAAACTGTTCTTGTTCTTGAACAGAAGCTATTTGATTTCTGCCTTTCTTCAATGACAGACGAAATACAACTAAAAGTAGCAAGTGCCGTATTCTTTCGAAATATATCTGCCCAATAGGACACACTGGCAACAAAGAGCTGCAATTATACCAAATTATTTCCCCTACAGTCGCATTTTTCATAGTGCGTTTAGCCATAGCAACATGTTCACTATTTATTGAGAAAAACGTGGGTTGAATTTTCAGATACAGAAAAAGCCGAAGAAGTGTAAACTAGAAAAAAAAAAGAAAAAGAATTAAATGTTCTTGAACAGAGGTTAAAAAAATTAAATTCTTAAAAAAACAAGGGAAAGGTGTGGAAGAAACGGAATGAGATTTCTTTGCTACACCAAATGAGGAAAAAAATTGGGTCAGTATTCACCGTAATATCGCGATAAGATCTTCATGATGTTGCTTGATTTCTGAACTGTAGGTGGATATTAGCGTTTAAAAAAATAATGAAATTTTTTTTGAAAGCTCGTACAAATTGTTTTGACATAGGCTCAAACTCTTTGAAGAAAAAGATATATAACTAACTAAATAAATATAAATATAAAAATAAAGAAAAATAGGACTTTTCATGCTTAAAAGGATTCCGCAGAATAGTAGAATACACAAAAAAAAAAACAAAAAAAAACATTATATATATATATATATTTCAATTACAATTGAATGTCTTCAATATGTCGTTTAAGGGTCTGCTTCAAAATAGCGCAATAGCGAATTCAACGAATCTTGGTTAAAATGCTACTAACCACAAAAAGTCTATAATATACTGGTATAGATTCTATTTCTCAATAGAATTTAATGTTAATTTTAATGAATTATCATGTTCCAATTTCTAACAAATTTAATAACATTTTTGGATATTTTAAAATTTAACGTCTTTCTGGATAATTCATAAAAACGTAATGATTAAAATTATACTTCTGCAAAAACATCGAGAAAATCCCACTATAGATTTTCCTTTTTTCTTGCATTTTTCTAACAGGACATGCAATTTTTATTATTGGTCATATTTCTATATTGTAGATCATTACTTTATAATGGATAGAAGCTGAAAAAAAAGCAAATTGCAGAATTTTGTATTGCAATAATTTTTCTGTTAGGGAAAAGTTTACACATAAATTTTAAGATTTTTAACTCTGGGTCGAAAAAAAAAATCACCTATTTTCGATTATCATTGTGTTTGTTTTAGAATAAAAATTAAATTATTGGAAATTCAATTTATATTTTTAAAAAACTAAGAAGTTATGCTATGTAACTACGCTGATTGACTATGAATTGTAATTCCCAAACTTTTTTCCTTCTGCCGAATTTCAATGAAACATAAAGTTATAATAAAGGTGAGTTTAATATAAATTCTCCTGAAATAAAATGATTAAACTAAAAAAATATAATGGATTAGTAGTTCTGAGTTATCTGTATTTAATCAAATTTACTACTGATAAGGAATGTGTGTGGATGATGTCACAAAATTAAGAATAGTTTTAAATAAAACTAATATGATGAAATTTTGATGAGTTTTAAGAGAAAAAACATCGAAATGATATATTTCATAATAAATGCCAAAAGCAAAATGTTATAGTAAAAATATAATTTTATAATAAAAACAAAATTTCATTTAGTTACAAATGTTTAGTTTTACAGATATTATCTAATAATTACACAATATTAATATAAATTCATTTTTTAGTTCTATATTTCCACATTTTGCTATTTCATTTTGTATATTAATGACAGAAAACCTAGATAAATAAATTTACTAAACAAAGCATTAATTATGGATAGAAAAATAATATGTGTTGTAATATTTTTTATATAATATTGTACATTAATATTTCAATGATTTTTTAAAAAATCAAGACAGGTTTGATTATTTTTCATTTCCAAAATCAATGAACCTGACATCAGAAGAATTTGGCATTAATGTTTTCACAATCACAAAATTTCTGTGCACAATATCATCTGAAGCAGAAACCCATAGTTTGCTCAACACTTGTCCAACGTTCGGTTATTATTATTTTTTTCATAAACAGCTCATCATAATTTTATTTTAACAAAACGAAACAAAATTTCAGCTGCAACAGAGCGAAAGACAGAAAGGGAAGAGAAATATATATATATGGTTGTTTTGTTAGATGTAGGGGCAAGGAGTGGTGCGATGGTATCATCCCCTACCTTGTAAAGCAAACATCCTATTACTTCAACTCCGAGGGAACATGTCTAGCAGCAGCTGGAAACCGGTTATTATGTAAATAACAGTTAAAGGTCGAGGTGGTATATGGATTTTTTCTTTCAAGTCGTGAACTGGCAATGAGTGTTATGAGTACCTGTAGTCAACTGGTACGGTAACGGATAAATATCAACAAGTGGCTGTGATATTCAAATTGGGTGAACGTTTAATGGTTCGGTTGCCGACAGATACGTTTTAATTTTCGATGCCGTCACGCTAATGGTAACTCGACATATAAATGAAGCCGTAACTTTTGATAACAGTTAAACAAGGTGAAGTTCAAGTATTGTTGTGTTCTGGTTAAAGTGTTTTCGGTGAGGTTAATGGTCTTAGGAAACCAATCGAGTGTTTATTTAACAAAACTGAATAAAGAAGGAGGAATATAGAAAATTAGTTATATAGGGAATTGCGAATAATATTGAAATGCAAATTGAACTCAATTCAATTCATGAGATCAATTATTTAAGAAAAAAAATTAATCATAAATGATGTGGAACATGAAAGACAGTGGATTATAAAATATATAATTAAGAAAATATTGGTATGAATTTATTTACTTTTAATACGATTGTGTTATTTATAAAAACTAAATAAATTATTCATACTATTTAAAAATTAAAGTTTTATAATAAAAATAGATTCTACAAAATTTTGCATAAACTCGTTGATGAATAAAATTGACCTATAGCAATGATAAAATCAATGATGAATAAAATTGACCTATAGCAATGATAAAATCAATGATGAATAAAATTGATGATGATAAAATCAATTTTATTTTCAGATTAAATGTTTCTGTGTGACACCCCTTTTCTAATATTATTTACAAATATTATAATCTTATAGATACTCATTGGAAAAAGGAATAAAATTAGATTTTTAATGAATTTTAACGATTTAAATTTTCATTAAAATCACGGAAAAAAAAAGAAAAAGAAAAGCTGAATATTATAATTTTTGGTCTTTATCAGTTGCATACATGACTAATAACGTAAAGAAATGTGAAGCGTGAATAAGACAAAAGAAAGATCTCTTCTTTTTGAATTGGGGAAATGCATTGAAAATTTTTACGCTGATATTTTGAAATATAATTCGAAGAGGAATATAGTCTTAACATTGAGATTCATTGGAAGAAATTACATATTGGTTCATTCGTTTAATTACGAATTTTTATTTATTTTATTAACATTCTGAAAAAAATTAAACCGTCGAATATTTCTGTATCGAACTAAATTACTCTTGAGGAAGGGAGTGAGTAACTAATACAGAGAACTTTCGGCATATAAAAAGATATATTGCAAATTTTTCAAAATTTTCTTAATTTTGTACACCTAATTTTTACGATTAATGAAAAAAATTTTAAATTAGAACCAGTAAAATATGCAATGAGAATAATATATTAATTAGTATTATATTTGAACTAAAATTACCTTCACGATCTTCTTCAGTGCTTCCAACAACTTTAACAATGAAGCAAGCTTTTTAAAAGTTGTTTGTATCGTATTTGTCGAAATGTCACATTTGTTTGTCATTCTTTTTGTAATTTATTATCATCATTTTTTCATTACTCAATTTATTACGTTTCAATCCATTTCCAACATCGTTTATTCAGCTGAATGTTTTTTTTAACACTTCAAAATTTTAGCTCAGGGCAATTTATTACTATGCGCAATTTAAAGTTAAACTGCAACCAAATCTCTACAAAAATGTAAAAGAACAAGAATTAATCGTAACATTAGGCTGAATATCAGGTGTTTATTGCTTTTTCAAAAATAACCTTTAGGTCCCGTTGATT
Source organism: Argiope aurantia (assembly GCA_026543865.1). Lineage (NCBI taxonomy): Eukaryota > Metazoa > Arthropoda > Arachnida > Araneae > Araneidae > Argiope > Argiope aurantia. The sequence continues at coordinate 193,769 of JAPMOR010123505.1, forward strand.
CTATTTTAAGAAGAATCAAAGTTTAAAAATATTTATTTTTTTGTTAGTTTCTTTTTTATTTGAATTCTTTCTTATGAGATAAATGTATGGATACTTTTTGACTATAATAGATATGCCTACTTATTTATATCAAGTGTTTGCTTGTCATAAAAAATTAAATATACAGAAATTGTTTCCCTAACGTAAATCTTAGATTCTTATAAAAGTTCAATATGTAGAGACTGTCAATAAATGAAAATTCGATATAAGGAGTCGACTATACTTATTTTTTCGTTTAGAAACCAACTATTGTGTCTCTCTCTCAGTATATATATATATATATATATGTGTGTGTGTGTGTGTGTGTGCGTGTGTGTGTGTGTGTGTGTGTGTGTGTGTGTGTGTGTGTGTGTGTGTG
>JAPMOR010123505.1:194175-232719 GCA_026543865.1 Argiope aurantia
GTGTGTGTGTGTGTGTGTGTGTGTGTGTGTGTGTGTGTGTGTGTGTGGAATTATTCATAATAAAAAATGTCGTATTAATTAGATATTATTTTTGAACTCTAACTTTATCGAGCCTATACTTTATCATGCAAAGCAATGAATTTATTCGGAATTTAATTGAATCTGCATTTAGATGAATACGGATTAGATACACATTTCTAAGATAGCATTTGTTACTTCATTTCAAATTCATATATTCACATAATCAATATTTGTAATTTAGAGAATAAAAGGGGGGGATTATGTGATTTATCATAAAACGATACAAAGAAAAACAACTCATCCTCAATGTAATAATATCATACGATTGGTTGCCCATGACTTTGAAAATGCCACAAGTAAAAATAATAATAATAAAAGCATGGTGACAGCTGAAATAATCAATGATTTCAACCACACCCTCTATCATGAATCCGATCAACTCTCGTCGATCACATCATCTCCAATCGTGCGAATTGGAAAAAAATAAGGATATGACCCACGAAAAATCTAATCCTTCCCATAATTAATTCCATAACGCTATCTAAATCAGGTGAATATACATATGTGGGTATAAAAATAAATTCTTCAGGAGGTGTTGGAAAACCAGCAATAATATTAATAGGTAAGGGGGTGTGGGGTATCTATCAACTCCAGCGATTGATAGGGCGAGGCCAAAGGAGGGAATCTCATTCCAGTTCCATTTCCATTACCAGTCGTATCAGGAATAAATTTACAACTCCTGTCAAAAGTCCAATCCTATCTTTGTTAACCCTCCGGGGGTCTTAGGATCGTTAATTCATTATTCAGCGTCCACTTTATTCAGATTTCAAGTCTATTTCCCCAGCGGATAAGCAATACGCCCGATCCAAGAACTGATTATCAGACAGGGAATGGCAATTAAAGGTACACGTTTGAGTGAAAATATAACGAAGTGAAACTAATTTAAGATTGAGGGCCGAGCGAAGTAGATTTGGATTGGACACTAGTGAGGAACGAGACAAGATTGGCTACTGGAAAATGCTTAATGATGCTAAAAGTAGATTTAATTTAAGTTATCCCGGTAAATGATACTCGATTTGAAATAGATTGTCATGTCGTTTGGGTTTGTAATATATGACGATTTCGAAACTTAATATGGCTAGTCATCTTAATTCTTGCTCAATGATCATGGCATGCCCTCCCATATAACTGGCCTTTGAAATCGTTTTTAATAAATATACAATCTATTTAGTTTACCATTTTTGGTAATTGTCGCAACGATTGTGATTTGAGAGAAGCATAATTCTTAGGTACGAACATATATTATAAATAGAACTTTTGCACAAGGAAATCAGCGAAATAAGATTGGCTTTTTTTAAACGTTACAGAACAGAAACCCATTAAATGATAGGAAATAATATTACTCGCAGTTTTGTATTAATCATGACAACTTTTTTTAGAATAAATCGTTTGGTTTGAAAAAAATAAAGAAGTGTGATACAGCGATTGGATATGAATAGAAAAGCAAACGATAATTCGACTAAATTCATGGGAAATTTTTTTTGAACATATTAACAAACATATAATTATAAATAGAAAAACATTGTCTACTCATATAGGTAAAACCTTAATATGGCAAATAAATAAAAGCCTTTAAGAGACAAATTATTCCTCTTTTTATTCAATAAATTATTTTGGATAATTGATGTATAAAAAATTAAGCATATTCAGGAAAAAAGAATAAAATATAATTGGAAGTGTTCTAAAAAAAACTAAGGTGGCGCTAAAAAGGAAGAGTAGCTCAATATATCTCTCACCTTTGCATTATTTAATAAATATATCATAATTCTTTTTCTCGGGCTATTAATTGTAATCTCAATACTATAAAAACTGTTAATGAAGAGTTGTATATAAAATAACTTTTTCTCATTGAAGATATTGCATTTATATTTCTTAAGAAATGATTTAAAATAATAAATCATAGAACAATCAGAAAACAATTAATCATCTACAAAAATGCACTGATCAATGAAGTATGCAATTCTTTTCTAAAAAGTATACAATGTTGAATTTAGAATTGCTGCTCATTTTTCAAAGAATAATAAACAGTTTTTGTCAAACCAATTTGAAAACGAATAATAATAATAATAATAATAATAAATAAATAAATAAATAAAATAGCGGAAGTAATTTAAATGAATATAATTTTGGCTATTGGCTATTAATCAATGGCAGTTCGTCAGAAATAATTAAAAATAGCACTGATACAGGTTTTCTAAAGATAATTACAAATAACTAACTATATTGCATATTAAAGATCTTCGACTTGTTGAGATTTTTTAAGAAACATAGATTATAGTTTAAAATTCATCGATTATTCAACGTCTACCTTGTTACGCCTCTCTCAAAATGCACTCAGTACTTTAAAATTCATTTTATTTATCACAGTCAAAATTAGCACTCTTAATTCTTTCCCCCGAGAACTCAGTTTAAGATAGGTTGGAAAAAAAACGATCAAAGCATTGGTTATTTATTTACTTATTTATTTGTTATATGCATCCTAGTTTAAAGCGGATGACTTGAGCCATTCTAAATTACTTATAAAGAATTCTGATCTCTAATAAGTTGAAGGGGAGTTTCCAAAATCCTCCGTCTGTCCAGATGCGATGATTGGGTTCATTCCACAGGTTGTTAATTATCAGGTTCGGGGTCATCGAATTTATCACTTCTTTTACTGTTTTTTTCCCCTTCCCCTTAACCCTTTCTTTTAGATCAGCTGCAGGATCGATTATTCAAGGTTGTTTAGAAAGAAATCATGCAGACGGTAGCCCTAATTGTCTGAAGACTCATCCTTAAATCTTGTTCTAGTTCTTCCAGGATTCAACCTTCCAGGCTTAAGTCAATAAATAGTTCAGCCAGCCAAGCCTCATTGAAAATTAAATTTATGCCAGAAATGATTTGTATATAGCAATAAAAAAAGTCCATCCAACTCGAAATGAAAATGAATTTTTACTCAGCCATCAAATAAAAATTCTTCATGGTAGGCAATGAATACTTTTTTTCAGTTTTTCTTTTTATAGAACTTCAAAGGATGAAGGACCATTTTTGTGATAAAGGATAAAATAAAATATTCATGGATAATATTAAATTTATTTACTAATTAATAAAAAAAAGTAATTAAAATATCAAGGCATCCCCTTGTAGTTTGAGACAGAGCTTATGCCAACCTTTTTTTTCTTAATTAGATTTTGGACATTATCATCTCAAAGTAATAATAATTTATTGATAGTTACTTCAATTGTTAAAATCCCATTATATGGCCCAAGAGTTTATTAATATTCTTGTTAATTCGAAAATTATTAATACCTCTCATTAAAGATGGCAGAGATGCTTATCATTCACATTTAAAAAGGGGTTTTCTTTTAGAACAGAACTATTAAAACAATAAAATATATTACATCATTCTAATATTTAGTTCAAAAATTTACTTGCGAAAATTTAGAAGATAGTAATTAATTACTGTAGTAATTTACATTTCAAACACAACTTACCTTCGTGGGTTTTCAAATGTGCTCTCAAATTGCAAGCTAATGCAAATCTTTTGTGACAATGTTTGCAGGAATGTGGTTTGTCACCTACAAAAAATAATTCAAAAACATTAGTTAAACTAATAATTAAAATAATTATTTTTATATTGATGAGAGTCATTAACTAGTGAAATGTCTGGGGCTATATTCGATCAATTTTATTTCAATTGATCTGGAGCTCAATTTTACTTCATACTAATATGGGCATTCAAAAGTAAATCAACGAAACTGCCCGCAAATAATAATAATAATAAAAAGACATAGTTTTAATTTCAACAAGTAAAAGTTTCTATGCTATTTTACCAAGAAAGGTCTAATTTTTGTGTGTTTTTAAAATGAAATAAAAAATGTGAAGTAATTTATGATTACAACATCTGCTGTTACAGAAGTCATTGTATACACTTACTTAGATATGAATCAAAATGCCCTGAATTTTTTTCAGATATGTTTATACGTTTTAGCTATTGACGAAATTTCTGATAAACATGTCAAGATATTAAGGATAACAAATAAATCATAGAAACAATTTGCAATCCTTTGTTAAAATCTCAATTTATTTTGGAGTTCTCAAAACACATCTAAAGAAATTAATTTCCATTGGCACACACCTTAAATGATTTTCTGATGATAAATTCACTGATCTAGAAAATTTTCTTGTACCTTTCACCCATAATCTTTATATTACATAACCATTGTTATTTTAGCAACAAAACAGATAGAAATTCTTCGAGATGAACTGAAACTTTACACAATCTTACACGAAATGTGTGGTCTGTTTGTTACTCTACTTTTTTTCGAAATCTAATCGAAGATAGCAATTAACAATAACCTCAACCGACAAAATGAAAGTGATAAAAACGACATAAAAAACACCAATTCGGGTATAAATCAGATTGCTCACTATCTTTCCAGCAGCAATATCATGTTGCAGCTGACGGCAATATTTTTGATGAACGGAGTAAGAAATTTAACGCTCACAAATAATTTCGCAATCGATGAAGAACCCAATCCAATTAGACGTTCTGTCTTCCATAGACTGAATTACGCCATAAGAAGCCAATTCCATTCACTGCGTAGATGTTTTGCTGTTTTGGCGAGTGTTTTTATCCATATCACGGTCAAAATATGACGTCTTTCTAGTTTATAAATAAAATAACAATTTACCAAGTCGGTAAAGCATAGCTCCACGCCCCGCATAGACGATTCTTTCGCAATTCACTAGACCAGGAAGACAAACTCTTCTTTGCCAAAGCAATGCCAACTTTGTCCCCAGGCTTAGAAACGTATTAAAGATCATGTCATATTCGACACAGTTTAGAGTTTTTCTGGAGAAATTATTTACGGTCTTTCATGTCATGACAAATCTTTTTTGTTTTTCTTTCTTTCTTTTTCTTTTTTATTTTTTCTTAAATCAGTCTGCGAGGAAAATTTTCTGACCATTTCAAAATCTTTCGTTGAATTCTACTGACAGGTGGTGAATGTATTTGAAAGAATCTTGAGATAAACTGACCCCAAATTGATAGGTAAACCTCTTTGCCACTAATGATTATTTTGCTTAACCAACTATTATCTCTTCTATACAGAATCAATGTGATGAGAATCTATGTGAGTGTAATTGTACCTTTAGTTATGATAGGAGGGAATCAATGAAACTTTAGATTCAGGAAGTCATTCTGGTAGGTAAACTCTTCACGGGAAATATTTCAGCAATTTTTTTTCGAATGCAACATTGGGCATTTGGGGTGTATATAACGTTAGTGAAGATCGAGAACACTTGTCCAGCTTCTTTTTTTCATCATTTTCGATCACTAAGAAATTAATTATGACGATTTAAAATATTTTTTTTTCAAAATCTGCCCAATAATTATTTTAAATCAGTTGATGTTACATTTTTAATTACATGGAAGGGCATTAGAGTACCTTAGATCAAAATGAAATAATGATAATTATCGTCGGTGTAATTTCAAAGCTATGCAAATAGAAAAATGGAAATTTTTCATGAGACTCTAATATTTAAAATGCCTACTAAACACCTTAATTCGGCGAATTGACATTCATGGATTTTCAAATAATATTTCTTTACTCATTTTCTATTAGAATCTCACATTTTCATAAAAATTTTAATATATGAAGTTAAGCCAAGTCAGCATTAATTTCATCTGAAAAAGGATTGCGAGATTATAAAATTATAGATTTGAGATGATATACATCGACATAAATTCACCACCTATGAGGGTTTATATATATATATGTACAGATATTTTAAATGAGCACAAAAAAATGTTAAAATCGAATGAAAGAATTATTTAAGTATAAACGTACTTGAAGTCGATAAAAAGTTAATATCGTAAAGTATCAAACATTTGTGAAATTTATACACAATTATTTACGATTTTAAGAGACATAATACCTATATGAATTTAAAACGTAATGATTTTATTTTGGTGTCAAATTATAGAGAAGTAATCAACTTAATTTTGAATTTTACCTCTGAAATTTAATTTTTTTCCCCTTTCAGAAACAACTTAATAAGATATTTAAGGCAATTTTTGTTTACACTATACAAATTTATACTTCTACATATTAATGTACATGGAAATTCTTCTATACGTTTCTCAAATTAAATTTGAATAAAAACTTTAATGAAAAGAAACTAAAGATTAACTGGTAGAAAAGACAAGATAAAAATTGTTGTATCGTAAAAAAGTATTTTTTTCACATACAAGTCAACTTATTTTTATACTTTATTCTATTTATTTATTTACAAAAACTACGAAAAGAAATATTAGCAGTAGAGAAAATATGTTGCCTAAAATTGAAATAATTTTAGAAATAAACTTAATTTAACGTACATAACTGAGTAAAACAGTATTGTTAAAATAACAAACGACATTATCTATCCCTAAAGAACATACGCATTACCAAGCCTTAGTTTCTGCAAGAAAAAAATCCACTGCCACAACGTTTAGACAACCTGTGGGAACTGTGCATTTGACATTTACACCAATTACTTAACATATTCAACCTATAGCTACCAATTTAGTAATCACGTACTCTTTCAGTTTGCCACTCCGATTGCTCATGACAGGCCACCATGATTGCTTATTATGCATGCGTTCTAACTTTTAGACACATGAGGAGTCAACACATCTTTTACCCACGCTTCTATCAGAAGCTTCACTTGTCAACTACTAGACCGACAAAGCAACTGTTTCTTTGAAACCTATCTGACATCCACTATGTATCATCCGATTAAGGATATGAAAAAACTCTTTTTTGCATCTCATCTGCATTAGTCGATGGGGGAATTTAGTTTTTGCCCTAAATATTATCGAGCTCTTTTTTTTTTTTTTTCTTTTAAGGGTAGTGACGTATAAAGTTTCAGATACGTCGTTTCATGTGTCCCACCTGTCTGCTCGGGTAATTTAGGTTTCATTGCTTTGAGGTGTTTGAGAACATATTGAAAACAAGATTAGTAATGATCTGCTCAGGTATTCATAATTATCTATGGTATGGTTTGCAAGAACATTCAATTATGTTTTAAATAAAATGCGAAGAAGAGGAGTTTTCATGTCATGGGTATGGACATTTTACAAACAAAACTATGAATGTAATCTAAATAAAAATTTTGATAAATAAGAGCTTCTTTAATCTGGCTAATAAGTTTTCCGACTGGAAGATATATTTATGTGGAATTTCTTTTCTTTTCTTTCTTTTTCTTTTTTCTTCGTCTTTTATTTCTTTACACATATTGATGTTCATCATTTACAAAACCTGTTTTTCTTTTTATATTAATGTAAAGAAATTTGATCAATTTTTGAAAATAATTCTGAATTAAAAAAATGTGAACGTATAGTCAACGAGAATATTTCTAAGTATAAATTTCTATTTATATTGTATTTAAAGTGTTATGAAAAAGGTTTTACTTAAATTTATGAGATTTAGATATTTCTTTTGATTTGGATTAGCTGATTTCAATTCTATCACATTATTAATGTATCTGTAATATTTTTTTTTTTATTTCAAAGAAAAATATTTCTAGTTAATTAAATTTAGCAGTAGAATATTGAAATCATTTGTGAAACTTTTTCATTCTAATGAAATCCCATTCTTCAAATGAAGGTTTCCATAAAGTACTAAATTTCAACTAACACTCGCTTTTAGCAACCCACTTTGAACTTACAACCGAAGATTATAAAGAACAAGCATGAGTTCCTTAAGGAAACCAACAAACAACAACCTATCGATAATCATCAACATACCACGTTGCACAAATCCTTTCAAGAATTCCCAGGACTATAAAAAAAATAAGGATGGCTCAAGAGAGCTCTAGTTTATCACCGAGTTCTATTGTATATGCCCCGAGGAATGCGTGTTCTCTCCGGGATATAACATGACCACGAAGTATCACTACAATAGCAAAGGGAGAATCGGTCTTTATTGGCAACGGTATTACTTGTTACTAGTTTGTGAAGTAGGTTCAGAGGGGTAAATCACACTTGACACAATCCAGGCATGCATCTTAGGGGGTGTGAATAATGCTCCCCGTGTCTAGTCTGTCGCAAGCCGCCAAGGAAGATTTTAAGGTCTTTCTTTTTCAGTGATATTTATTATTTTTTGTTTTGCTTTCCCCCCACCCTCGTCCTTAAGGTTAGAGTTGGCGTGTTTTTATGGCTGGCTGACGCATTCCACAATATGGTGAAGCATCACGATTTGGGTACCACAAAAAAAATGAGTGTTAGAAAAAAAATCTGTCGTGTTATAGAGATATCGTTCGTTTTCTTGGATGGTTTATGGAACATGCTAACAAAGAAGGAATATATCTTTGAATCAGGTGTGCAGTTGGATCCATATATTTTTAGAAAACATTACGAAGGTCCTCCTGTGCTCTTTATCAAATGGAATGTGCGGCATATAATAGTGCGGTCATTGAGATAAACGGAATATGATTCCCGTTCTTTTCATAAATTGGTCTACTTGGAATTTGAAACTTTTTTTGACTGATGTGTTAAGGAATGTTTAGGTTAAGGAATGCTCATTGGTTGTGATTGTACTATGCTTTGGATTTATTTAGAAAGGGATCAAAACCATCAAAGTTGTGACAAAATAACCGTTATTGTTCAAATATATAATTATATTAGTGCATATTAGCATAGTTTTAGAATATCATAATTTAATATTCTGATATTATGAATAAAAAATAATTAAAATAAAAATCATTTTATTTTATACAAATGCATTAATAAATCTCAAACTTAAAATTAGATTATTTGCTGACTTATTTTTTTAAAGAAGATACAAGATGTCTTGGATTTACGCACAAATTATGAAAGAATTTAAGAGGCAGCAATAACTATTTATTCAAGGTGTTTACAGAAAATTAAAAGAAAATTAGATTTTTATTAAAAAATTATGAATATTTAATAAAATTTTCTTTGTTCATTGCTTAAATATATTTCAAATTTTTTTTTGTTCAGTTTAAAAATTGAATGGTAAAATTCTTCATTACTTCAAGTTAATTAATTCTTTGATTTATTTTCTAACTACAATTAAAAATATTTCCAAGAGATTAGAGACATACTTATTCATGCTATACTTAAATAATTTATTTATTATAGAGTTTTAAATTAAGGCATTCAGAAAAGAAAAACAAAAAAAAAAGACAAAAAATAAATAAATAAATAAAAGACCCTTATCGTAAAATTTGAAAATCTCGAAATAAATAAACGAAAAGAAAATATTGAATTAAACATATAATCAAAAGTTATACGGATTATTTCTCTTATAACTCACATCTATGATATATATATATAATTTGATAGAATATTAACGTCTCAACAATTTCATTTAAAACCGCTTATATACATTTTTCACGATTAAAACTTTAAAATAACCATTTTTTAAATCAGAAAATGCATGCTTGTTTAGGCAACATAAGTATTTTAAAATTGCATTGAATAAATTCATTGAGCAGGAATTTACGGGAATTCATTATTTCTCACTCATGCTGCGCTAGAATTACTAAGTTGACTAAGGGCTGCGAACCCTCTTCTCAAAACCAGTTTAATTAATTCAGGAAGCTCTAGAATTACACATTTTATGAATGAACGTAAGATTAGCTCCATTCACTATTTGCTTTAGGGTAAAAGAGACTATTTTTTCTTTATTTTCAGATTTTGGAAATTATCTCCTCTTCTTATCAAATTAAATAAAAAATGATAATTATAAACAGCCATTAATATTTTTAATTAGGTAGTTTCAATTAATAAATTTGAGATTAACGCATTTATTACTTGCTTTTTTTTAAATATATATATATTTTTTAATTTCTTTATTCTTAAAATTATACCGATATTCTGACAGAAAATTTTCCTGTTACATTTTAAAAATAGTTCCATTAATTATTTCTTGTCTAATTAATTTAAGTTTAAATTGGTGAATGTAAGTTAATGTTAGTTTATGTTAATGTTAGTTACGTAAGTTAATGTAAGTTAGATTGTAAGTTTAAATTGGCGAGATCATTCTAAAATAATTTAAGAGTAAGCAAAGAGGAAATAAGTTTATTTATTAAGTTTAATGCAAAGGAGATTTTTGATTTTAGATAAACTGATTTCATTCATTAAGAAACAATTAAGGTTCTTAGTATACAAACAAATAACGAAAAATTATGAATTATTTATTGATTTTAGTATTTATCAATATTGATTAAGATTTTTTTGTTAAAAATGCTAATTTCTGTGCTATTCAGTTTTATTTTATTAAGGTTGAACTTAATAAGTATTTTCTAATTTGTAAGGATAAGCAACCGATAAATATTCCCCGTTCACAAACATTTATTTTGTGGTAAACTCATTAACTGCAATGGATCGAGTATCTCCCCCATCATTAATATCACTGAGGTTGACCATTCGTCCTTCGCTCGTTGCTTTTGCATTTGAATCAGCATACTGCAGACAATAGTGAAGAAATAGATTGCCCAGAAATGCACCGTTGGGAGATCGATGTGTTAATATATATATTTTTTTAACTATCGACATCTTATCATTGTATATAAATAATCTACTGATATTTATTAGATTCAGTTTTACCTCATAAACTACACACTTTTAGGCACATTTTAAAGTAATGAACCAGAATTCACAAATTAGCTAACGAATGCAGGTATTTATGCAAAATAAAAGTACGTGGTGCATAAGTCCTATTATTTATTGTATAATGGCAAAAATCAAATGCAAAAGAAAAATCATCGTATTGCTTCATTGCATGTTTTATTAGTTGTACTTAATTCAACGCATCGAATAGCTAATTAATAGAACTGCAAAAGCATTGAACTTTACTCCGTTCACTCCGAATTTTAAAATATTAAATTCACCATCCACAAAATGATGCTTTGTTTTGGATTCAACAACTAGGCCAATCAACAACTTTCAATCCAAGACAAGTTTTTAAAATACTAATGTAAAAAAAATCAAACAGAAGACTTCTCATACAGCTTTTTTGGGTGCCGAAAATTCATAGGAATAAAAATTGTGCGCGAATTGTGTACTTCAATATTTTGAACATCGTCTGGAGGTCGAGAAGACTTCTCATGCAGCTTTTTTGGGTGCCGAAAATTCATGTACTCGGCATCCTTTGTAGCCAGGAAACGAAATATGCTCTTCTAAGAGTCAAATTTTTAAATAATTATTTAGACGCAATGTCTAAAAACCAAACTGAAATAATTTGAAAATGAGAAGAATTGTTATTTATAAACTACCCTATACTAGCATGATATAATTCAACATTTTACTAGTAAAGTATAAAAGAGTGAAAAACTACTGAAAAGCAATCAAATTAGCTTATAAATAATGATTCTTTTTATTAATAGATATTTGAACTTGTATAAATAATGCGTCTAAATAATTCAATAAAAAAATGTCCCTTAGAGGAATAAGTTAAGACTGCATAGGATGCATACTACGTGAATTTATAGAACAAAATTTAAAAATCGCGGCATGTAACAGAAAATAGATTTCTGATCCTCAAATAACATGGAAAAAGCACATGAAGAATTTAAGCAGTTCAGTGTTAAAGCGATCTCTAATTTTTAAATGACTGAACATGAGAAACCACTACCGATATTTTTTCCCGCAATTTCATTCAGCTTCTATTTTCTTGCAAAACAAACACGCATGATCCAAAACAACACAGCAAACGGAAGCCCATCAAGTTCTCATTTTCACCTACAGCACAGTCCATATCCGAAAAATAATGCAGAAAACAAAAACAACGCCTCAACAGGAGTTTGAAATACGAAAACAGGAGTTCGAAATAAAGAAGATTACTCTAACCACCGCTGGGGGTAGGCTTCATTAACTGAGGCGGTAGCTAGTTCTTAATCAAGCGGGAGCGGCAAAATCTGTCACGATGTTTCGTGATAAATCACGCATCACGCAGAGTGGATTGGGAGCAGCCCCCCAGGTCCCCCCTTTACTTTTCTCACTGGGTTTTCTAACTTCTCATTACGCACGCTGAATCGTGCTGGGAACCGTATGAGTCTTGGAATGTTTTAGTATTATTTTTTTTGTTTTGTTTTTTGAATTATTTTTCTCGTACCACCCTTCCATAGACTCAAGTCGAAGCACTTTATCGCTGGGAACAAATAGTTTCAGCCGTTCGTTAATTTTTGTTTTGTAAATTGTCTCAATGGCATTTTAAATATTCAGAGGATATGAAATCGTTAATGATCTATTTTGCTTTGCCATTTGCTCATAGATGCTTTAACTTCTAGAACTAATTTTTGACTCCAGAAAAGTTCAGGTTCTCTTAAATGTAAAAATATCTAGATAATGTTGTTGGTTTATGCCAAAAGTTCTTAATCTTGGATTGAAAAAGCAATTTGAATGATCATTTTTTTAGAGCACGAATTCAAAAGATTAATTGATTTTGAGAATGCACTTTATGAATACTTAAAGTGGTTATATGTGATTAAACATTTTTTTTTTTTACTGTCTCGTTTACAAAAACAAAAATTTTTACTTTCCTTTGACTACATTCGATTCATCCATTAAACCATTTTAACTCATGCGACTCGTAAAACCACCATCCGAACTGGAGATGGCAAATGATGCCCTATCTTCAAATAGTCCAAGGTGCTTCGTTATAATTCAAAAGATTAATTCATTTTGAAAATGTACTTTATGAATACTTAAAATTCTTCTATGTGATTCGTTAATTTTTTTTTAAGTCAAAAGAAAGCAAAACGAAAATTTTGCTTTCTTTTTGACTCAATTTTATTCATAAATGAAGCCAATTTAACTCATATGACTCGAAAAACTACCATCCGAACTGGAGATGGCAAATGACGCCCTGTCTTCAAATGGTTCAAGGTCTGTAGACAACATAACTAGAAGAAGGACTTTTACGCTCTTTTTCTAGTGACATCATTTCAGCCAGTTTCAGCTGAAGAGAGCACTCATGAACCAGTTGTCAAATGTGATGTTCCAGTTTCCCTTTTCCATTAATTCAATCCATTTATTTAAAAAAAATTTTTCCTGAGGCTCTGGGACTTTTCATCCAGTTCAATTTGACTCACACGTGAAGTCAACTTAATTCATATGATTTGTAAAAAAAAAAAAAAAAAAAAAAAAAATGCCGTTTGAACACGAATGACACAACATTTTCAAATAGTTCAATGTCTGTAAATAATATAGCAACAACAAAAAAAAAAACTTATTTAAGTTTCTTTTCTAATGGAATAATTTCATTAGAAGAGGTATGGAACCAACAAGATTGCTTCAAATTATTTATTTTATTATATTATATATTATTTTATTACATTTATTTTATTTTATTATTTATTATTATATTATATTTATTATATTATATTATTTATTTTATTATTTATTTATTATATTATTTTATATATTATTTATTTGCATTAAGGTTTCTCCAAGCTTCTTAAGCTTTTATTAAAAAATGATACCTAATTTTATTATCTTTCACTTTAATAAATTTTAAATTAAATTATATTAATAAATTATAAAAAAAATATTTAATTAAAAATTTTAATAAATTTCCCACATTATAGTATTTATTCTATTTATCGCTTTTAAACCGGCGTTTTGAGAAAGGGTGTTAGATAATTATCATTAACTTGAAACCATTTATTATCTTTTTTTTTTTTTTTTTTTTGCTCTTTCATACTAATATCGTTTTACGGAAATATATTAAAAACTATTATTGAAAAAAGTGTCTAAAAGTATAGGTTCATTAATTTGATATAAATTAGTAATATATAAATCATGGTGAAAAATTATTATTTGCTAGGCAATAATTATTAATATATAATAATTATTAATATGTACAGCTCCAACTTATTAGGTGGGCTTTTTACTATATAATGATGCGATGATTCTTTAAATTATTCGTTCGATTAAAATCTATCTTCAGTCTGTGCTTAATTAGTTAAAAACAAAATTAGAACAACTTTGATTACAAATATGAAATATTTGAGATGATTTAGCAATGATAAATATGAAATATTCAGGTTTCTTTAATAAAATTCTATATTAAAGGTTACACAAACATCGCTTACAAAATACTCATCTATAAATCAAATCTACATAAAACAGGTGTATTGAGCAGAAAATATGGAATGTAGTGAAGGAATATCCAATGTTACTCTAATCCAATGTCATAAGCATTCCTACAGTTATCTAAATTTGCATATCAAAGGAAAACTCCTGACTCAATATGCTCAGACACCTTTTTAACTGATTGCCCCCCCCCCTCCGAACGAACTTCTTAATAATGCATCACGATATCGTGTAACTACTGCTTTCTCCTGCCACGATTGCAAAATGTCACTCTGGCAAACAAAAATAATAAATGAATAAGATTATCACCTTGAAAAAAAGAAGATGCACAGCCACCCTCTGTTGTCTGTGCGCTCATTCATAGAGAAATGACACCCATATTGGGTGGTGTGTTTCCTGTGACTCTTTCGCGGTGATAGATGAGAAATATGAGTCGTAAAACAAGAATTATGTAGAAAGACGGGTAGAAATTACATAGTTTTCCTTTTCTTATTATTTGCTTCTTTTCTAGGAATGCATAGAATTCTACGTAAAGATAGAATTTAAGGAACGAATATTGTTACATTTTTTAAAATTTATTTTTATTTAAATTAATTAATTAATTTTTTTTTGCCAAAGGTTTGAGAACTCATGCATTAAATTTATATCATAACAAATTGTAGCCATAATATATTATTGCGAATGAAAATTATGAGATTTAAAATATTAAAAGGCTACATTTTACACAGATATTATTGACGATATAATTTTCAATAATTAATTTTCATTGTGATATTCATTGATTTGAACTAAAGGCTGAATATTGATTATGAAATCCTAAAAAAGTCCGTGTGTTTAGTTTCGATGTTTATTTAAATGCAACGCTTTTGTACATTCAATCCAAAGGCAGATGTTTCGTTATCAACTGATACATCTGTCATAAAGACTGTCTAAATAAAAGTCTGTCTAAATAGTCAAATTATTTTCACACTACGAGAATTGAAAAATTACAAGGCTATATTTTACACAGATATTACTGAAGATATCATTTCAAATGATTAATTTTCATTGTGATTATCATCGATTTGAACAAAAAGCTACACATATCATATCTTAAAATGTCCATGCGTTTAATTTTGATATTTATCGAAATGCAACGACGACAAAAGATACATGTTTCATTATCAGATGAAACATCTATCAAAAAGATTCCTAAATAAAATCGTCGACTTGTCAGATTATTTTTAAATGATAATTCCAAAACTAATATCTCTCTACGCTTCATACAGTATGCATATTTTATTTTGAAATTATAGTTCTATACATTATCAGTTATTCAGAAAATTGTTAAAAAATGGATAAGTTTTCTTTAAGGATATGGTATTTTGGTTTCAAATGAATATCGGTTAACGACGGAGATAAAATGAATTGATTTGCATTATTGTGAAACACGGTGTTTTCTATAGATAAACTTTAAATCAATTCTAAATTGAGGTTCATTTTAAATTTTCATTCATCTGTATTATAGTCATTGACATTTGCATTATTTAGTATTTCATATCATATAATCTTAAGTATAATCATCATATTAAAGATATCAGTAAAACATAGATTTTGATTCATGCAAATACTAAAACATAATGGGGTGGCAACACATATTAACATAATTTTCGTCAGCAGTAAACTGAAAATCTGCATTAAACTTAGTTGTCAACTTTTAGCAGGAAATTTATTGTTGTTGTGCGGTTTTAAATATATTCATCGCATTTCATTAATGAAATAAATGATGTTTCCAAATAATATCAACAAATTTTTGTGCTAAAAAGAATTTGTTAATTGCATAACTTGCAGTCTCCATGAATGACTTTTGTCTTTTCTGTAATGAAGGCGTAGGTCGGTCTGTCTTCTTTTATCTTTTGCGAAAAATAACACTAATCTCATCACGTTAAAAGCCATTTAGCATCTCTGATGATCTCACACCAAATTGCGTTCGACCTTTTATGGTGCAAGAAAAGAACAAATCTTTTCTCCACTACCTAATCACATAGGTCAGCCAAAAAAAAAAAAAAGTTCCTGACGAGATTTCTATCTAAACTGATCACAAGCAATCGCTTTACATGTGGCGTAAAGATAATCGAATCTCTTCTACCTGAAACTCTTTCATCAACTTTTAAGCAGGTTGCAGTTACTGCAGATTCCACGAAGAAGAGCAAATCGACCCCTTCTGGATTTTGCGAAATGTTAAAAAATAACAGACATATCCTAACAAAGCTATGTGGTTAAAAATCCTTGCCTACCATTCTATTTTTTTTTTATTCCATGTTTTCGCCTTTGAAGTGTATGCCTAATTATTTTAGTTTCCTGATATTGTGGTGCCTTTATGCTCTTGATACGGGAAGATAGGAGCAAAAACAAAAGCAAGGTAGCGAGGAAAAAATGTTTTAAAAATAATGAGGTTTTTTTCCAGTGAAGGCTGACCAACCCAAGCGACTGACCGCGTGGTTTGCATAATGATGCGTAAGGGTGGGCAGCTTCTCTGAATGTATCACATTGTAAGGGTTCGCATCAGCTGGCGTTATTAATCAAGGGAAAACAATGGTCAGTTAGACAAGTTGCCGGTTTTGGAAGGACTGATTTTTTCGGTGAAGGATGTGAAACGTAGTACAGCGAAATATATATGATAAATTTGTCAGCCGAACAAATGTTGTAAACTGAAAAAAAAAATGTGCCCCTGGAAACAAAAGGATTAAAGAGTGAAATTCTCATTTTGAATAGTTAAGAGAAAAAAATAAATAAATAAAGCTAGACAGAACCGGTAGCTTGGTATTCTTTTCTTGAATTACGGAAAAAGTTGTTTCCTTTTCTATGTTTTACAAGAGATTAAGCAATATTTCGAACATATTTCATGCGCAATTCAGGGCAAGTTAATATAATAAGAAAATAAATGGCAAGATGTGTTTTAGAAAATAAATCACAGAAGCTGCAGACTTACAACTATCCTTAATCTCAGAATGCTCCACTAAACTTTGAATAAAACTGTAAAAGCTCTTAAGAAATCTTTAAAAAATTGTCAAAATTTTAAAACATTCATTTCACATAGTTTTGCTATTTATATATATTTTAAAATAAGTCACTGAGAAGGATTACTTACAAACTATTTCGAGTTCAAACATTTTTAATCGCTATGCTATCATAATATATTCACTACAATTATATTTTCTTTCCTTTGGTTAAATATTTTTCTGCTTTACAAATGACTGATGATGATGTCGTCTCCGCGTTACAACGGAAAGGGGGGGGGTACAGTAGTTTCAGAGTGTAAAGACCCCAGAGGTCAGAAGTCTGACTTCAAGCTCATATGAAGATGACACTCACACACTTGCTTGCACAACTCCTTTTTACAGGGGGGGCTCTTTCACATACCTCACAGATAGAACACAGGGTAAAGAGCAACCATGCTCAAACCGGGACTAGAACCCGGGAAAGACACGCTAGCTCTAGACCAGGAAGCCGGCTTTACAAAAGATTATCTCACACAATTAAAGGCTAATTCTATTTTTTGGGATGACTACATATGAATATAAGCCGAAAAATATCATACGCCAGGAAGCCAGCTTTACAAAAAATTATCTTAAACAATTGGGGTCTAATTCTATTTTCTTGGATGGCTACATATGAATATAAGTCTAAAAATATTATAAAGCAACATGCTATGCAATAATATTGTAAATTTCTGATGAATGAAGTTTTATAAAAAATATATACATGTTATAAGTTGTGTCTTTATTAGATATATATTTTAGATTATTTGCATATATAAATTTTAATAATTATTGGATGTACATTATGTTACTTTTCATATCAATTTTATTTGTTAATATACCTTATATACTAAAATTCCAGGGACGGAAGGAAAGTTATTTAGAAAAATTTTTTCCCCGTCAAGGATCGATATGCAAAAACTTTAACAGCCCCACGACAATGTCACACTGCACAATGAGGACTCCCAACCCACCAGAAGCGACAAGAGAGGCGGGTAGGTGGGAAAAAATGCATACTAGTTTGAAGAAAAAGAAATCGCGTCACCAACAACTTAAAGGGAGTCATCACGATTGTCGCACAAATCAACGCTACGCAGGTGCTAGACGCAGAAAAGACGACGCGAAGCAAAATAAAATAAAGAGCCAGAAACAAAAACAGAAATGAAAGAATATTGCCTAATGCCACCTGGGCGTTCTCCCCAAACCGCCCAAAAATGCACTGACGGGGGGATTCCGCCCTAAGGAATGCAACCAGGGCGTTTGGAGTGAGATTGCCCCCGCATTTTGGGCCGTACCGGTGAGGCCCATCCGTTAGATGGAGGTCGGCTGATCTATGACCTTTCCAGTTTTTTTTATATATAAATTAAATTGATAAGAACTATCTATTGTTCTCTGTATTTCATACAACATTATTTTTTTAAAGAAATGAAACTCTGATAATTTATTGTAATAGAAGTCTTCACATATTATTTTATTAGCACATACATTCTATCAAGAGAGAGATTCTTTTGAGTATCTAAAACTTTATTAAACTACAAGAAGAACGAATTAACTCGTTGCTTACCATCGATGTATATTCTTGGTTGGTGGTAAATCTCAAGCATAGTGACACAACAACTGCGCTTTATGGCAATATGCCAAAGATTTAAATACATTGAGTCTTTAGGAAATTTATGAAGAGAAAAAACTACTTAAAAAGTTGTAACCGACTCTTTAGCTGCATATTTAAAAAAAAAAACTGAAAATTTCATCTAATTAAAAAAAATTGATGCTCATTCTTTCATAAGATTAAAAGCGATAGAAATGCTATCACAAAATGCTTGGGAAGTAATTTTAGATATATCAGGACAAAGTTTATAGTGAGACATTTTGACTGAAAACTATTTTTAAAAAAAATAGGAGTCAAATAAGAGAAGCAAAAATTGCAGAATAATTCAATTTTATAATAATGTCAATAATGTCCTTTTAAAGCTGTTCTGAGTGTGAAATGTCAATGATAAAATAAGCAATATTGAGTCAGCATTGATATAACATTAAACGATTTTGCATTTTCATTATTGTAAGTGAATATGGATAAACAGATGTACAATCTAATGCTAGATATTAAAAAGATCTGTGCATTTTAAGACCCTATTAGGCGATAAGAAAAATCGAAATATATGATCTGATAAATCAATGCTTATGAATATATCTATCAAATTCTACAATCTGAGTATTAATTTTTTTTCAATAGACGAAATTTGACGTATTTTTAAATACGTGAATCACTCTAATTCCTTTCTGACAATTACAGAAAGGAAATGAAATTATATCTAAATGAAATGTAAACTTATTTATTGCATTCTACATATTCATGAATCAACTTGTAACAATTTTTTAACAGAGCACAAATTCTTTAAGGTTTTGTATTATGTGTCGTCTTATCACTGCAAGAAGATCTCCAAATTCATCTTATGATATTAAAATTCCTATTGTGGCACCAAGTTGTCGAGGAATTGGACTGAAAATATGAATCACTGTTGCCAAACGGGTATGCTCAAAGTCAGCATGCAAATAAGACCGCGAATCCATTAACTAGAGGAATCTCGTCTTTTTACTAACAATTTTCCATCCGAATCAAGGAAAGTGTCAAAGAGTGATTTAAAAAATATTAAAAAATAGGCCATCGATTATAATAATGAAATGGATTGGAAGTAACAGCAAATAAAAGAAAAATAAGCGGAAAAAAAAACCCCTAGAGAATTCGACCAAACGATTATTTTTCTTCTTATTATTCGAAGTCTTACATATTACCCTATGCATACAAATAACTTTAAATTGTATGCTAAGTACCTTTCACCTTCTACGTATTTCTGAAACGGGGTGTGGTTTTTTTTTACAAGTAAAAGCTTCTAACCTATCCATTTTTGTTGTGGAATTGCTCGTATTGTTGAAGAAAATTGAAGGATATTCAATACGAATTTGGTAGGGATTTACCAGTTCAAATGTTGATCCAATTTAGCATTCAAGGTAACCAAGGTCAAAGAATGGGGGCGAGATGCTTCAGATATTGAATTTCGGTCTTAATCAATAAGAAAATGAAACCAAAAGATACTCAATTTTTGGTGGAAGAATCCCCGCATCTTTAATTTTGTGCCTTTTCAATTAATATTTTACATACTGGAAATGAATAATCATTCTTTAAAACTTTTAATTAATACTTTACATACTGGACAAGAATAATTAACTTTTAAAACGTTCCATTAATACTTTACATATTGGGAATGAATAATCAACCCTTAAAACGCAACTTCATTCTGAATAACTATATTAAAATTTTTCATCAAGCAATGAAACTGATATTCATTCAGTTTACAGAATGAAGTAATGGCACTGCCTAAATATATAGTTTGAATACTGAAAAAATAAAATGATGCTAAACTTTCTAAAATGGGAATGCACATATTATATGTAAGTCAAATCATTAAATAAAAGACGCTGATGAAATCAAGATACAATTCTAGAACATAAATATTGATTTAAAAAAATCGGAAAAATAAGAAAATTATTTCATATATGTTTCATTGAGAGAGATAAATATTGTTTCCTCTATTATGTATTCAATGGCACTGTTTGAAAGTTCTTACTAATTGAAAATAATTCAGTGTTATCCTAACTCTTCGCTTTCAACGAATCAGAGGAGTAACATATAATACAGATTAAAGTGTTAAATTACGGAAACGGCTATCATTAATTACTACTTAATCCGAAGAACACCAACAAAAAGTTTTTGAAAACAATGATGACAGAAAGGAGAAACCAAAATACTGTATTTAAATGAGGAAATTTGTCAAAAAATATTAGATAATAATTTTAAATTACTCTAAAAATAACATTTGTAATTCCATTCGATTTTTTAAAAAGTGTTATTCTAACCTCTATACATAAGATAATACATTAAAATTTAGTAATTAAACTAATTAAACTTCTTATACGTATATTAGATTTCAAGGTTTGTCGAAAAGATGAAATCCTAATAGTTTTGTTGAACAGAAATTATGCCAGCCTGTATTGAAAAAAGAAAGAAAAAATGGCGATGCAGCATTTTTCCAATCTTTGAAAAAAATTTACAGGAAACTGGAAACACATTCTTCCTCTGTTTTGAGAAATAATATTTACATACCAGCATATATAAATTTCTCCTTTTTAGAGCAATTAAATTATGATTCTCTGATTTTTTTTTTTTTAACATTCTGGTATTTAGACTTTGAAACATTTTATTAAGTCGGGAAAATAAGAACATAAGATTTCAGATTCATCAAAAGTCATTGTATATGGTTTAATTTAATTAAAACTGTAATTAATTACTGCTTGATTAATGTCGTACCATAATTTTGATGCCCATGTATAACCATTTAATAAATATGATAAAACAGAAAATTGTTTCAGCTCTTACTAAAATTTAATTATATTAATATTGAAAAAAAAAATTAAAAAATATGTGTTAAATAAAAAAAAAATCGGGTTAAAACTTAAAACACATTTTACCACAAAAACAGCTTATGAAAACTTGAACAAAATAAATAAAATGGAAGCAGGGTTTTTTTTGGTAATTACTTTATCAAGGTATTACCCACTATAAGCAATATTCCCGATGTTTAAGGCAATTTATTTTTCCTTTCCGTTATATGGAGGAGGTACTGTTTATTATTACTAATGACTGCAGATTATTAATGACTGCAGAATCTTTCCGAAATTGCCTTCTTTTATACCATCCATTAAACAAAAACAAAAGCCATGCCTTATTATATCATGGAAAAAATATTATTTTCCTATAGCAAAAGGTGGAAATAAAAATAATAAGAGGCAACAAGCAACTGACCGCGCAATTTATAAAATAAGCAGGACCGGCAAAATGGTCCAGATTGAAAACACCTCAAGGCGCCCGCACCCGCTTCAATAAAAACCGATTACAGCATGTGTGAAGGGGATTAGGGGTGGAGGGAGGGAGTGTTGCCAAAACAGGCTGCCCAATTACGACAGGATTGACCATCCAGAGGGATGATGCGGAATTAATTATCTCAACTTGGATGTTAGGATGGGGGAGGTTGTAGCGACCTTGTTCCGCGTTCCCTCTTCTGTAGAGCATATGGTCAACGGAATCCGCCTACAACTATTAACAGACACCTGTTGAATGAAGGTGCGTTACGCCGTGAAAAAGGACGGGATTTGCAGGTTCTTAGGGGAGCAACTCCATATTGAGAGCAATGGCGGAAGAAGACTTATGTTATTTTTGTAAATAATAGTTTTTTAGAATATGCCATTTTATTTGTGATTGAAGTTATTTGTCACTAACGAATTGTTAATTTGTTATTAATTGTTATTAACGAATAGTTAATTTATTATTAATTGCTACTAACGAATTGTGAATTTATTATTAATTCCTACTAACGAATTGTTAATTTATTATCAATTATTATTAACGAATTGGTAATTTGTTATCAACGAATATTCCTGTAATTTTATTTTTTGGAGGTTTGTTGGCATTTTTTTTTTGTATGCAATACATATGCATTAAAGAATATTCCTTGGAGACTTAATTTAATACAGATTTTTATGTTATTGTCATTGATTGCAATAAAAAGGTATTTAACTTAAATTGTCAAATATAGTTATAATTTTTATTAGTGGCTGATATTATTTCTACTTAAATTGAAGAAATGATTTCTTAACATATGCTAATGCAGGTTTCTAATGAGAATTCTTTGAAACATTAATATTGGCAATTTAAATATTACAAACAAAGAAATCTGCAATACTACTTTTAAAGACATTAGTTGCTTCTATTTGATCCATAATTCCGAATGAATTAGTTTACAGTTTAAATTTTGATAGTAAATAGAAGCACAAATGCAATATTGCGCATAGAAGTAATGAGGTCATTACAAATCTTTTAATGCACAATCAATAATCATCTTTAGGCATCATCGAAATTATTAATATATTATTATTAATTAAATTAACCATCAATTCTGCGATCTCTTGGCATTATTATTTTTTATCATAAAATCCTTATTTATATTATTTCAGCTTCTTTAATGAAAATATAAAATTTTTTATATTTACGAGAATGATATCTGATGATATCTTTATGCGGTCAAAAACTAAAGTTTATACATTGCAATAATAATTAAAATAGTTTTGGAAGCTTAATTCTGAAGAATTTTTGGTAAGCCAAAAATGTTCCATAAGCCATTAAATAAAATAGATTAAAGGAACACGAATTGGTATAACATCCCGCATTTTGTTATATGAAACGAGAACTTAGAAGGAAGTCCCTCTCTAAACAGTAAGTGAGTTATATGTATAACTCATCACGTCCCATCAGCAGCTTTTGTCAGTCCCATATCACAGTCACCTGGTGGTCAGACAAAAATCAACCGGATGCCATCTTTTTTTCACTTGTAGTCATCTTCTACTACGACAACTTTTCTAGAAATTCGAATGGCCTGCGGCCATTCGATAAAGTATCATAATTGACTCGGATGGTTTATTTATTCTATTATTTCGCTTCTTGACAAAGAACACCAGCTGCTCTGCGGTCTCGTCGGGACAAAAAGTAGAAATGGTTTTTTTCCCGCCTTAAACAAAGGTTGCACGAAAACCAGACATCGTCGATGTCAACAGCATATGCCATACGATCGTGTCTTACCATCCATGACGGGAGTTAAGGTTATAGCGTTTTCCAGATATATTTATTAAAATATATATTAATGAAAACTATTGAATTTTCTTGCACTTGGTCACAGAATTGTTCACTTTATCTCATTGAGGTGAAATTTATTACAATAATATGATTAAGTTTGTATTAAAATATGTTAAATGATTTGATTTGAATAGCAAATTATTTCAAAGGATTTTAAATTGATATTTATTTAGTATGGTAATCATTAAGAAATGCATGCCTGCCGAATTTCACATGAAATACAGATATTTCTTTTTAATGTGAAGATTCAGAATCTGAAAATTTGCAAAACATGTATTTTAATAAATTTTTTTGTCTGAATATTAAAAGTATTCTTGTTGAAAGAGTAATATTATTCAATATTAGTAAATATTTCAATCGCTTACATCAAAGGTAATTCTCTTATTTTGTATAAGTATCTGCTTTCGAAATCCATTTATTTATTTCATTTAAAATAATTAGTACTCTCTCACATTACACTAGGCATTGAAAAAGTGTTTTAGTTCCTAGAACAAAGTACACAATTAAAAAATTATGCTACACATTTCATCTTTTTTAAATTTGAATGAAAATTTCTTCTTATTCTTAGCTGTTGTATCAACTTATTTTAGTAAGCACGAGTTTATTATAATGCATTAATAAGCTCCCTTTTAGAAAACTGTTAAACGCTGAAAATAAAATTAACCTGCTAACCGGGTTTGATTTAAATGCGAAAGAACTTGAATGTAAGTTAACTATCCGGTTAGCAGGTTAATGATAAAATTAAGAACTATATCTAAAATAAAACCAAAAATATTGTCCACGTTTTTTGTTGTAAATAATTTTTGATATATTTATAGATTTAAACATCCAAGAAAATATTTGTGTTGAACAGAAACAATATGCCTTGTTAGGACGAGGAGGACACTTTATATATCCCATTATGCCTTTAAAGGATAATCTTTTTTAGTACAGGAAAAATAAAATATTATTGGTTTCAGATTAAATCAAAGAAAGTAATTAAGTTAAAAAAATTCTTTCTTATTAGATAAATTAAGTTTTATTTGATAATGAGCTCGAGTAATTAATAATAAAAATATTTCTTTAAAGTTTAAGATAAGAAGAAATATATTTATAATGTTAATATTAACTTTCTTATCTTAATATTATAATTTCTTTATAATATTAAGATAAGAAAGTTTCCTTTCTATCGGAAAATGATACGGAACTGATTGATGGCAGTGGTTTCTTCGGCTTTAAGCATTGGAATATTACTATGCAATAATAATCATTCGATAGTTAATTTGATTATTAAAATCTCATTTTGCCTTCAAAGTATTTATTAATATTTTGCTTATGTTTCCTTGAGCTATTAAGAAGCAGCAACCCTAAATCAGTACTGATAATAAAATCTGCCGTAGCCATGCAAAAATTAATTTCAAACGTTGTTGGTAATTGATATGTTGCATTCAATTTGATTGTAATAATAATTTACGTCAAATAGAAGAAAGTCAGTTTGCCTGGCTTTGCTTATATTCTGCAAAACAAATTCTCTACTTGAAAATGTGAATAGAGATATTACTCTTAAGAATTTATATATTTTAATTACCTGTATGAAGGAAAAGGTGGTTTCTTAAATTGGTCTGTTTGCTGAAACCTCTGTTACAAATGTGACATTTGTAGGGCCAAGAGCCGTTGTGGACATACATATGACTTTTCAGATCGCCAGGTGTTGGGAAAGATTTAGAGCATAGATTGCATTTGTGCGGTTTTTCCTGAAAAAGCAAATAGTTAAACAATTATACATAACTTCTAAAATTATAAAAGGATAAGTGTAAAGCATATATTTTTGACATAGTTTTTATATCTAAATTCAGAAAGGACCATGAAATGAATTCCATGTACATAACTATACTGTATAAAAAAACATTATATTTATTACATTTATAGAACGAGGATTCTATTATTACATATAAAATTGCTGTGCACATTAAAAAAAAATTAAGGTCATTAAGGAGATAATTGCAAACTTGGAAATAAATCCGTGAACATATTCAAAACATCTGAAATGCCGCTAAAAGCGAAATAGCGGAATGATTAAAGAATACATTAGAAGTTTTTAAATGTAAGTTTACTTTATGAATGATTTGAAGAAATGATTGCGCATTTGTGAAATATAGGGAAACCCCAGAATTCTACTTTGACTTTCTGGGGTTTACCTTATTACGGATTTCTGATTGAAAAGAAGCGAATTTTCGTTTCAGATTACTATTAATTTTAATTAAACTAAAGTATTTTAAGTAATATTATATAAGCAATCCGCTTGCTTAATTTTTTTTTATGTTTATACAGGAAATAAAGAGATGAAAGGGCCCGAGTAATTATAAACAGCGCTTCTACGGTTCCATGTAAACATAATTTGTTATGAAATTTCCAACTAATTAGAAGTTATTTTGGTTTTATTTATGACTATAAACTAAATATTTTGCTGTATGAATTATAAAAAGATATTTGTAATATAGGTTATAAATTTTAGCTATTCATGAGATAAATATTTCAAATTAAGATGAACGAATGAATCATTAAAAAATACATCATATTTCTTTTCAATGTTTTAGATTAAGTAAATAAGGTAAAAAGAGAAGTAAAGATAATAAATCAAATCATGAAAGTAGAATTATATACACAATCTTATGAATTTCCTATTTGCTTCATTAATCCAGATAAGAATATTTTTCTATCTTTATAGACATGCAAGGATGATTAAGTCATCAAAGGTTATTATCATCCTTTAAGCCTATGCTGTTTAGACTATTTTACGTGTAGGTTGATGAATGATACATATAATATTCACCCGAGTCCAAAATCTTCTATTCGACCCACTCCCATTCCATTCAAAAAGAGGATAAAGATCCAACAACACAAACCAAAATTCTAGGATCTTTATCACAACACACAGAGGACCAAGTGTCAACCAGATCTCGACTGTGGGTAGCTTCAGTATATCACCTCCAGTTACCATCAAGTATCTCATCCTATCTACTGGTGTGATCTTGATGAAACGCCGCGTACTTTTTACTCTGTGCTGGAAGTTTCTTCATCCGCGCCCATAGCTTAAGGCTAGCAGCAGCGTCTGTGGTATTGTACAAAATACTCACGTGTTTAGCAGTTCTATTCTGCCGGTACCACACCTCAAATTAAGAGGCTATAATACCTTAGTATTTGGATTAGGGGGCACCCTATGCCAACCCTACCCGTGTCGGTACCATCTCGGTAATGTTCCAAAAGGAGCGGTTGATGAACCACGCGCACACCCATATATTCGCCAATTTTTCTTCGCTTCCTTCCAGGGCAGATTATTAAGTTTTGCTTTTCATCGACCGCTGCATTTAAAAGCTTTTGCACTACTTGGATATTTATTATTTATTTTTCTTCGTTGGCGATTGTATTATCCGATGTTCAAGAAGTTGCTTTGGTACAACAGCCGATACTACTACCTGCTTGTGTTGCTTAATCAAACTGGTTTACATTGCTGTATTAGCATACACATTGCCTTGTAAATAGGTGTTTAAGTCCTAATGACAAGGTACTTATTTAAAGAGGATCAAAAGGAGGGGACAAACTCATCATGCCTAGGATAAAGAATGAGTTGTTTATGATTGGTCTTATGTCAAGTTAAACAAGCTGACCTAAGTTATGCTCTTATAATTCCTTTCTTCATAATCTTGAGTCTTCCTTGTCTTCTTTATAAAATCATTTGAAATTCTTTTCTCATATATTTAACATGGGATATATTTAACATAGGTTCATAACAATATTCAAATGCAAAACTTCCCATCCTTTACATGACAGGAATACAATAAATTAAAAAAAATCGGATCAAAACTGGTTAGTATTACCTTTATTGCAATGCTAAACATTTAACCTTTTTAAAATCACGAAGAGTTCAGATGCTATAGATAGTTAAGAATAATTTAACTGCGGATTTCGCATCATATGTATTTAATTAAATAACGTAGGTAAAATTAACTACTAAATTATTCAACTTTATAAAGAAAGAAATATAAATTTTATATATTTAATGTTAATATAAGATTAATGTAAATGTTAAAAATAGGTAAATTTTTATAAAATTGAATTAAAAATGTTAATGTTTTTAAATGAAGAGTCAGAGTATATAACTTTTACTTTTGATGATAAGTACGGATTTTATTTTTGACAGGATACTTCTGAAGTTAAATATTTAGCGTAATGAAAAAGGTAATGTATTGCAAAGTTCTTATTATGCAATAAAGGTAATCTCAAAACAAACAATGGAATAAAATATTTCAAAAATTGTTCCTTCATTTTATTTGAGAAATATTGCAACAGATTTATGATTTAATCCAAACGTAGAAGAAAATCTTGAAAAATTTAAAATAAAACAAGTATCTTTCGATTTTATATTCATTATTTCATGGTTAACTATAATAGGCATTAGATTTTTCATATACGTTTTCTCTAGAAATTTACGCTACTTTAAATAATCTTCAAAAGAACATTTTTCTGGTTATTCTGAAAGATCAAATGAACCTTCAACCAAAATACAAACTGATTCCAACAAGATTAGCTTACAAAGTGCTTACAGTAGAGAAACCACACGGCAAAAAGCATTAAATATTGCAAACTTATTCCCACAGTATTAGCTTACAAAGTGCATAAGAAGAGAAAACATACAGCAAAAAGCATTCAATAATGCAAACTCATTCCCACAAGATTAGTTTACAAAGTGCAGACAATAGAGAAACCACACGGCAAAAAGCATTCAGTATTGCAAACTAATTCCCATATTCTGCTTTGTAAGATTGGCTTACAAAGTGCATACAGTCGATGAATTACAAGGATAAAAGCATTCAGTATTGTCAAGTTAGAAGTAAAATATCACTCATCACTTAATATCAGCAAAATAACATTTTCCCGAAACTCTCAAACGGGTAATATTTCTATTATCATTTTGGACGAAAGACATTATGAAAAATTATCATTGTTAACAGGAAAAGAAAAAGACATTATTTACGAGCAAAGCTTTGCGACCTACTTTCATACCATTATAAAATAAATCAATCTTTTTATATCATCTTCCACTTATTTCGCAACCCGGTTCGTATAATTTGAAGAACATCTCTATTGGCTGGATTATTAAAGTTTACTTTCATCGATTATATTTCACCTTATTTGCTCACGAAGCAATAAAAGCACCATTTTCAAGTTTTTACTAGTCATTAGAAACTAAGTTTGCACATTAAAAATATTAAAAAACAAACAAACAAAAGGTCGATATATCACTCTGAGGATAAATGCAACCAATCAATTGTTGAAAGAATCGGAAAATCAAAAGCATGTCTTAGGAAAAAAGTAAACGAGCAGACGATCGATATCATTAAGAGTTATTTGTTTGTCAGTTGATTGCCTTTTAATTATCAATTCACAAAGGAAAAAGAACAAAACAAAACTATCTTTGCATTTACCGATAACTTGACTGCCAGATATCTCTTACAGACCTGTTTCTGAAAGGACGAAGTAGGAAGAAAGTTCACAGAAAAACGTAATGATCGCTCTTATTGGAATCAAGTCCAAGAGCAAATGCGGCAAACAAAGCACGACCTAAACGATTGCTGATAAGAATTCGTTAATGATAGCGGCTTTTTTTTAAATTAATCATGATTCCAAATATTGCTCACTATTTAGAGGAGATCTTTTGTTTTCATGAATTAAACATTTCAGCAAATAATAATGAATGTTTTAACATATATAAACCAGGGAGAGGGTCCTCCTCGTGTTCTCTCTAATAAAAGACTAATTATCCTTCTCTGTCCACATAAAATTGTAGACCTTGGGTAAGATCATAGGAGTGAATTTAGCAATTTTACTGAATGTATCGCTTGATCTTTGGCGATATTTTTCGGGGAGTTATACACCCGAAAATCGAATTGGTTTTTTTAGACACATGTTTTCCGAACCACTGAATCAAAATTTTACGCAGAATTACAATTGTAGACACATGCAGACTTTTATTGATTTGAATAATTGTGTTTTCGATTTACTACATTTACATGCATGCGAAAATATTGGCGATGGACTCTTGGCTCCTTCTCGGATTTGGTTCCAAATTTGATAGGTAGCTACACTTAAGATGTTAAATTTGTGTGCCAAATTGTAATCATCCAAATTTTACCCCTCTTGATTTTGTAAATACTGTGTTAATTTATGTTTTTACAGCTTAGCAAACAGATTTTTTCTTTCAAATGGATTTCGCTCAAAATTTGATAGAAAACCTCAAATTTGAGGTAAAGACTATATACCAAATTTCATCAGTTTATCTCGAATCATTTTTGCATTATCATATTCAGAGACAACCATAATTTCAAAAATGTACTTTTCGACCCCAAAGAGGTCTGAAACATGAAGACATGTTAAACTTTTGAGTTCAATTTTTTTGAGGATTACAATACTTTCTGTAAACTTTACAGACGAGAAAATAAAAACAATGCCGATTTTTCAGTTTTTGTCTTTTAAAAATATGTCATTTCGCTAAATCAAATCAGTTCTTTAAAATTAATTAGAATGCATTAATTATTAACTTTTAATAAAATCGACATTCTTTTTTCTTTTCCTGCCTTCGAATGCGTCTACAAAATTTTATTGAAATTCTGACAGTATGCTTCTTTTTAAGAATATGGATGAACAAAATTAGATGATTTACTGTTGAATAAAATGTTTGATATTGATTAAATATGCACTAAAGCAAACAACATAGTCTGGTATCTAACAAAAAATCTATGACAGAAGATATATACTGGAATAGCGTTAGATTCTTATAGACTTTTGAAAGCACATGTATCGGCCACGAAATACAAATCTTTGAAAAACAAAATCAGCTTAAAACTGGGACAATTTTAACATATATTATTTACTTTAAGAACTGTATTTAAATTGAATCCCTTACAAGATAAGTAAGTTGAAAGTAAAAGAAATAAGGATATATATATATATATATATATATATATATTATTAAGTATTACGGTAATTAAAATTATTAATTATTTTTTGCTTTTGAATTTTTATTAAATTTACAAAAATTTAAAAATTTTCGCCATCTGAACTCATGGTAAATTTGTGGATCAAAAGCTTTATTTAGAAACTTATGATTCAAATCGAGCCATGGCATTTATATTAATTTAAACGAAACCATAAAATTCAAAACCCGTACTGAGGCTCTAAGATAAATACAAAATATCTAGATATTAATTATGTAATTAAAAATTATATTTTCGGTTTGTTCTTAGTACCAATATCATTTTCACGCTAAAGAAAGGAACAAAAAAAAATTTCAAAGGGGGAGTGGTGTTCTCTTCTCTTGCGTTACATCTGTAACGCCACTGGAAATGAAGTAGGCGGAGCGTGCAAATTACGTAGACCTTGCATCAGTATCATCCAGATAATATCTCGTAATCTTCAGTAGCTCATTAAACGAAAGTAGCAGTATGGCAGGGTGCAAGAATTAATGAGCTTTTTTTGGCGGCGGTATGTCTTGGCCTTAAGAAACGTCGTGATATTGCACCTGCGCAATAAGGGTAAAAACAAAACAAAAAAAACCTTATTGCCATCATTAAATACGAAAAGATCTGTAACACACGCTTCTTTTAAGGTAGATCACGTCAGTGGTGGCCGTGCTACAGCGAAAATCGTGAACATCTACTTTGTAGTTTTTGACACTCTAATTATTATAACTACAACTAGTGGGGTTGCTGTTTTTCATTTCTTCTACCTGGCAATGGTAATAAGAATCGATGGAGGGAAAAGCAGCTTATTTTGATTAATCTGAGTCGGCGATGACATTTGTTTTCTTTGCTTGGTAACGAAATTGACAAATCGTGACATCGGGAAAAGAAATCACTGTGTGAAATCGCGAAAGGCTACTGGATTCCGAACACGATGGAATCCATTCTTTTTTTAACCTGTTCTTTTTCAAAGGCCAAATTGCTTGAGAGCAATTTTCTCATAAGCATAATAATTTTAAAGGGTCTGCCGAGGAGCATCATGTGTCTGATAAAGAAAGAGAAAAGAGTAAACGCCCTTATGCTTTTCGGCAGTTAGTGGCATCACCTTATCTCGTTAACAGCAGGGGGAGAAAATGCGGAAACGGGTGATAGTATTTTGGTGAATTTTCTTTCTTTCCTTTTCCTTTTCTTTTTTTTAAAATATTTATTTGTTTAGAATTTATTAAATATTTATTTATTTTAGGAAGACATTAATCGAAACCAATAAGGTTAATATTTTTTTAAAAATACTTTCACATCAGACGATGGAAAATTTGAAATACTTTTAATATGCAGTTTTAGTAGTTTGCTTACAATATTAAAAGCCAGCTCAAACATTTGTTTGAAAAATATATCGAGATGATAGAATTTTGGTAATTTTTCTTCCGTGTTTAGAGGGGAATTTTATATAAAATTTATATCTTTGATATATTTTTAAACTTTTATTTCGGAAAATACTATTAGAAAATTTTTAAATTCTTATTTCAGAAAATTCTTTTAGAAAATTTTTAAACTCTAATTTCGGAAAATTCTTTAAAAGTAGTTTGTCTGAAATATTAAATGATATATACCTTTTTGAAAATGATGTACGTGACATATACATTTGTTCAAAAAATGCCGGAAAAAAAAAAAGATGGATTTAAAAAAAATAAAAAATAAAAATTCAATAAATATGTCATTTTAACTTTCTATTATTACTTTTTTCCCCATTTTATTTTAGCAATGAACTATCATAAGCATAATATAAAACACACACACACACACACAATTTGTAATTTTTCTCATACATGCCAATTTTATTATTGTTTCATTAGCATTATCTGCTACTTGCCAAATTTCAGTTTTTTCATCAACTTTTTTAAAAGGGGAAAAAACATTTTAAAAGTTTTGAAAACTAGGAAATTATTTTGTTATTTGTTTTAAATTCCTGAAATTTAATTTCTTCAAAATTACCTGGCCGTAATTCCTAATTTTTCTACTATGATCGGATAATGAATTGCATAGACTTGTACTTTCTTTTTCTAAACTAAAATTTAGTTGTTAAAAGTGGGTGATATTAAAAATTTATACCCTTAAAAATAAATGATATTTTCGCCCACTTTAACGTCACAGAATTTTTTTAAGCAACTTATTTAAATATTAAATGACATAACGTACTAGTAATGTAATTTGTATATGCAGTCAGTTAAAATAGTCTAATTTATCTAAAAGGAAATTAGTAACAACCGTAAAAAATAAAATGCAATTTGTTTTTTTATAAATTTTTGATTAAATATCATAATTTGTGATGTCATAGCATTAAATAATACTCTAAATATCTAGTAAATAAGGATCTATAATTTTCACAGGTGATACGATAAAAATCTTGACACAATCGTATAATAACATAAACATATCATAAAAAAATTTCGCCCCGCTATTATATTTACTTGAATGCCTTAACTTTCGGTTAATGGTGGCCTACACTTGACCCTCACATTCTTAAGAAAAGACACGCGGATTACAACAGTAATGCTGCATGGAAATTTCAATGCGAAGATATATCCCCCTTCCCTTTATCAAAATATTATCACATGCGTTGGTGAGCAGGGAATGCCTCGATTTCTTTCTTTCTTTGTCTCTAACAAGGAACATTGGTGTGTTACGGGCGGGAAAAAAAATGGTAGATATCCTCATTCAGGGTGGTTCTGGCTAAGATTACCATGTTTTGTTTCTGAAGCTTCTGTTGATGCAGGTGCATCGACGGACCTGTCGGGTGGTAAACCCAATATAGCCTAATTAGAAAGAAGTTTTGCGCAATTTGCTTTGATGTTAGTTATCCAGATTCGCACGTGGCTTCGTTGCTTGGAATTTACGCTCTTAACGGTTTTCATCGTGGGCTACAGGAAATAAAATTAGATTAATTTGCATTCTGTTTTGGATTTTCGCTTGTGAATATATGAATGGTTAATTTGTTTATATGAATACTTAATACGAAATATGGTCACAATCGCTGAGTGTTGACAGTGGCATAAAATATTTTAATATTAAAGGAAATTCTGTGGAGATTGAGGCACTTTCAAGTAACAATGAAATGATTTAAATTCTGGTTATTTGAATTAAATTATATATTACTACCTGATTAAAATTAATTTAAATCAATTTCTTATTTTCATATATGATGAGATAAATGCTTTAATTTGTTACTTTTTAATTTTTTTCGTTTTTGATTTTGAAAATTATTTATTTTTATCGATTAGTAATATGGTTTCAGTGTCATGAGCCGGTTGCAATGTCATGAAAAAAATTCGGTTTATATCAATAATTATTTGTTTTATTATCCCATTTTGGTTCTACACGTTTTTTGGTTGAAAATTATAGTATATATATGCTACAAATATCTTGTGATTTAATTTACTATGAACTGAAAAGTTTGTGTTTAGCTTTATTTTAACTATATTTCTATCAATAATTCAGTTACTATCAAATAACTGAACAGGATATTAGTTATCGTTCTTTCCCTACTATCTTTTTCACTCATAATGGATTCTTAGCAGTCTATTTTCTAATTTAGAATTGTTCACAAAATGCTATTAACATGCAAATAAATCCAGAAATATCCTTTCCTTTATAAACTTTTTGAGATATTTTACTATGCAAGTGATAACGTGAGCGTGTGCTTTTCATATTAACGACAGAAAAAAAAGAAAGGAAATGTCGTGCATTTATGTCTGTTCTACAGGAATATTTATGCATATTCATGCAACGGAATATTCAGCCACATGAGACTTAATGAAATTTATTTCCAATCAAATCGTTTTGCATCAGCCTTCTGGATAGAGCAGGTGATGCCAATAAGGAATACGTAAAAAGGATAGTTCCTATCGGTCGTTAAACTTTTTTTTCCTCTCTACTCCTCCTTTCCTACATAATCTGTGACCAACACGTGCCTTTATTTTGCGCAGGTTCTAGCCATCAACGGATTTCTGGTGGAACACTTTTTCTGTCTTCTAAAGGGACAAGAACACTACTCAACACAGAACCACCTGCATCGATATCCCTGAGGCAAGTAGATTGTGAGGAAAAAGAGAGCAGCTGAAGAGTTTTCTCTCTCTCTCTCTCTCTTTTTTTTTTTCTTTCCCTATCTTTTGCTAGAACGGAAATTACAGTACGTAGGTGCTTTTCCACATTTTAACTACCAGTTTCTGTAAGTGAGGGTACGTGTAATTCTGGTGAAAGAAGATTGAAGATCTGGGGGTTGGCTTTTTCGCCTGGGTTCTGAAAGCAACACCAGTAGTTGGTAGACAGATACACCTGCCGTTCACTGGTCATTTGGAACTTCATCGATCCCAGTGGGAAGTTGCAACTAAACAATCTCTAAATTGGCTGGCGGGCAGATGTTTTCTAGTTTTTATGTACCTCACCTATCGGACAAGAGCGGAAAACTGCCCAATTTAACGCAGTACTTGGGATTAATAACGCTATCAGATTCCCAGTCTGTAATGCTACTCTTTTGTTCTGCGGCCTGATTGCTAAGCAGGGAACTTTCTAAATCAGACTTATTTTTTTATCAGTAAAAATAAGAAATGAAGTGATAAAGTATTAAGATAAGTATTGGAACTTGAATGCATTTTAGGAGAAGAAATATTTAAAAGATTGATAAAATCTATTTACAAAGCAACTTTATTTAATATTTTAAGCAGCAAAGAATATTTTTGTACACAGTTTTGTTTATTGAATGACGCAGGTATATGGCATCGAAATCATTCCTGAGGTTTGTTTCTAAAAAGTATAAATATCCAGACGATTGCGCTTCCAAATGTGATAATAATTAACATAAAACGTATAATTATATTTCTCTTATGAATTCTACATGTTCATTGGTTGATTGGTTTGTTGGATTTTATTGGCGCAAGCGCCAAGTTTTGGCTAAGTTGCGCCTCATGTTCATTGAGCTTTGTTTATGTGGATAAGTTTTAATTTAATGAATATATTTGTTTGAAACTGTTACATTTTCAACAGAATTTCGATAAAATTTTATTAGAAAAGATTTTTTACGAGAGATTTCTTTTGTAAGTTTTAATTGCAATTGGATCATTAGTTCGTATACCTCTAATTAATAAAAAAAATTATAGGCCTGGTAATTGTAAATAATAATTTCTTTAAATGAATTTTAATTCACAATATCGCTATAAATCATTAAAAACTCTTTTTTAAACTTAAATTATAAAAATCTTTAATGATATTAAAACAATTAAACATATCGGTACCAGGAATTCATATCTTTCTTTAAAATTTTCAATCTTTTCTGTTTTAAAACATTTCGTCGAAATATTTCTATCAAAAGTGGAAATAATTTACCACAAAGTAACACTCACAGTTAAGTACTTAAGATAATTTTCTTAACAGTGCTTAGAAAGAAAATCACCATTATCGGTCGATAAGTATTACTATCCATATGCGGGAGTTGCCCACATACAGTAACTTACACTACTGCTCCTTGAAATCGACGTTTATGTTGGTTTAGGAGATAATTTATTTGATGAGCTCCGTCTTATTATGATCAAGGGAACAGTTGCATTTTAAAGTCTGGCGTGCCCTACCTCTTTTCGCAAATTGGTGCGGGCCGAACCGTTAGAATTACTGAATAAGTAAGTGAAAGCGAACTACTGTTCTCTGAGGGTATCATTTGCAATGTCTTTTGCTTGTCAAAAGGTTTTCTTCTCATTAGTTATGCCCAGCCAGCGGGTACGCGAAACTTCTGCTTAGCTCTATAAAGTACGTGTTTTATAGGCAAGATATGTCCAACCACTGATCGGAAATCGTAAAATTTAAATTGTTACCAGAAAAGATGCTGGAAGTTCAAGCAACCAAACTGAAGGGTAAATACTTGTTATGTCGTCTGCCTCCATATGTTTTATTCACTCTTACTTAATGAATACTTCTGAGTCAGAACTATAGAATTGATGTGGGAACCTTATAGTTTTATTCAGTGAAAAACATTAAAGGTATTTTCGAAGAAGATATGAAAACAATTCGAATGCATTTATTGTATATTTTGTTAAATTAAGGTTATTCTTAACGTTTTGATTAATTTCTATGACAAATCAGTAAGTTTTAGATGTTTTGCCATACTGGATATGGATGAACTTTAAATACCCTCTAAACATCAAACACTAACTTTTTAATGCATTTAAAAATTTATGATATTTAGATGGATCCATTTTTATAAAGTCTTTTAATGTAGAAAAATAATAGTGTTTATTAAATTCAACTTTATTTTTTATATTTAAGCTTACTTTAGGCACAAATAATTAACATTGAAACCCTCTCAATATGAATGTAAAGGCACACACCATTGTTTGTTTCTTATGATGAAAGTTCATTTCTTGAAATAGTAATTTAAATCAAATAATGTAGTATTTAGATACATTATATTCCGTACAATACAGAACAAAGAACATAGTAATGACATCATTTAAAGAAATATTTTATCAGAATGATGATACTTCGAAAAAATGCTAATTTTTGTCTTCTTACTTCCTAGATGTATGGAAACGGACTTTTGGAATATCAAAATTTCCTAAGTGCAGTTTATGTCTCATTTAAAAAGTAAAAAAGCAAACAAATGGCAACAACAAAACAAGAGCAAATTTGGGATGATTTTTGTAATTTCAAACACCGATCCGAGAACACCCGACTGGTTCTCCTTTCTTAATTTCCACACCTCACCAATAGGAAGACATGCTGCAATCGATCTCATTATTTAGCATACACTCGTCCCACATACATATATTTGTCATTACTTGATTTCAAACTTGGAAATACCGGTCTTGATCTGGACGTCATTGTGACTTTTAATTCATTTATTTTTATTTTTATTGAAATATTCATTTTCAATAAAAAAAAATTTAATTTTTGTTTTCAAAACTCAATCCCCAAAACTATTTCATTTATTTGTTACTTATTTTCGAAAATGAATAAATTAAAATGATATTAATTTACTTGTCTAAAGAAATAATGATCGTCCTAAAGAATGGACAAAATCACATTAAAAAGGAAACTGTCGGTATTATTGAAAAACATTAGGGGGCTATGATTTAAAGGTAGCGTCATCCTGAGAAATCTGCTATCTGTAGATCTTAAAAATTCTTGTCACGGAGGAATCCACTTTTTTATAGTAGCAGTAAGAATTTTTTTCTTCTATTTTTTGACAATCAAAAAGTTGCGTAAACATTTCCGGCCACGGACACTCGTCGTTTAATGAGTAGTTTGATGTCTCGACAATATGACTTTTTTTCTAACCACGGAAGGAAATACATCTAAACCTAGAAAACGTGATAGATTTGAAGATCTCAGTTTAACAAGAAACACGCAATAGAATCATGGGAGAAGACATTGCGGCATTACGTCAGTAGGAAACGTAACTAAAACGTAAGTAGATTTAAACGTAAAAATTATATTTAAAGATTAAAGGCTATATATAGATAATTTTCAATCAAATGTTATATTTAGTTCATTATCAACTAAGGATTTCTTGAAGCATTTCAAAGCACACACACACACACACACACACACACACACACACACACACACACA
>JAPMOR010123505.1:232819-336114 GCA_026543865.1 Argiope aurantia
CAGGCTTAAATAAAATAAAAAGAATATTCTTTCACTTAGAATTCATACTAGATGCCGCTTTTTAATTCTAAATAAAATAATTAAAATTATAAAGTATTTTATGATATATTTAAAACAAAGATTAGATGTCAGTTAATGGCAGTAGATGCCTAAGAGTTATTATAAATTTTATTAGGCCAGTAAATGCCTTATAAAATTTATAATAAATTACTAGTTAATAACAAAAAAACTGGAAACTTCAAACGTATAAAATTAAATTCCACTACTTAATGGCCCTTTAAAAATATATTATTTAACTGTAAATTTTATTTTTCTTCCTAGCAAGTTTTTATGAATTAGCCACTCAGATTTTATGACTTTGGGGAGATATTAATATTAAAAATTACTTAATAGCTATTTGGATCTAATTAACTACACAATTTAGTCATAAACTTTTAGTAAATTATATTATTCAGAATTCTGCATTATAAATAAATTCCTGAAATAAAATATTGTTATTAATATACTTATTTTCAAATGATTAATTCGAATTTTTTAATTTAATTCAAATTTATTAAATGGTGTATTGTAAAACTACCAAATGTTCTTAATTTTCAGGTTCATATTTATTTGCCAATTTTATACCGCTTTGTGCATAATTTCCTCCACATCGTATTCTGAGAATTTGAAGAGGAACGAAAACATACTTTAATTAGAATTTAGATCATAAAAGAATGAGCTTTAAAATTATATTTCATTGCCAAATTGGAACAATGCATTATGAAGATGATTAAAAGTATTTAAAGTTAAAAGTAAGGTAATGACAATGGTAATTAAATTATCATTCTATCTTTAACGTAATGACAATTCCTTAATTGAAAACTAAGCACCTACGTTGTTTCTTTTCATTGCTAGAATTGCCTAATACATCCTTTCAACTGAAACCTGCTATTAATCTACTTTAGAACAAGTAAATTATTAAAAATAAAACATTCCCAGAAGATTGTAATGATTTTTGTTTTCATAGAAATGGATAAATTCTATTATTTTTCATAATTTGCTTTCGATAAACTGAAGGGAGTATACGGATATTTGGGTATACGCAAAATGTTGGCACTATTAATATTTTCTCCCCAATTATGACAGTTTTGAAAATAACCGTCATAATTGACGGTTTACTGGTAAATGAAAATTTGCTTCAGTACAACAAGCCAGACTCATCCACCAGAATTTTTACTGCTGAACTGCATGAATAGTTCAACGGCGATAAACCTAAAATAGAATTCTGAACTAAAGGCCTGATTTTGATGAAGAAGGTGTAGCCTTTGAACCCTTTTTTTATGAGGTGGAAATGGTGAGTTGCACAAGAACAGTCTCACGAATCATTAAATGCCGGAAATAGGAGGCGGCTCGGTATAAGAAGAAGACGGAATCAAAAATCAGGCACTAATTGCCAGTTAATGAGGTCGAGAGGTGGGTCATGAGGTACGAAGAAGCAACTCTTTGGAGGTTGCGACACAGAATGCACCTTCTTCGGAATGGCTTACAGACTTATGCTGTACAGACGCCTTCATTTTTTTGTAAATGTACCTCTACATCTTGTCCTGTAAACTTAGTCCCTAATCCTGTCCTCGATCCTCAAATATGTTCAAATATAATAATAAAATTTTTTTGGAAGTTGGGATTAATTTTGAATAGTGTTTATGAACGTTGTTTCCTCAACTTCTTTCACAACCAATCTCAGCTTCTAAACAAAATCTTCCGAGATCCCCAAAGTAAATGTTATTCCAAAACGCTACTGTATATGCTATTCCAAATGTAAAAGTAACAGATATGCTATTCTAAATTTATATGCTATTCTAAAAGGAAGATTTGACCTCTTTTGAGATTTTGATACCGAATAATATAACTCTACACTTAATCCTGTACAATATTCAGTAATATAGTTTACGTAAATACACACAAGAACATTCTGTCGGGAAACCAGGTATATTTTTATACCACTATAAAATAACTTCTTTAATATCACTCATTAAATACAGTATACTGTTTACAAAGTA
The DNA here is from genome assembly GCA_026543865.1 of Argiope aurantia. NCBI lineage: Eukaryota > Metazoa > Arthropoda > Arachnida > Araneae > Araneidae > Argiope > Argiope aurantia. The sequence continues at coordinate 234,859 of JAPMOR010123505.1, forward strand.
TTCCTCGGGTTCTTGAATTAATGGAAAATTTTTCGAGTCCCCAACGATTAAGGAAATATTTGAAATTCAATCAAATGAAAGACCATTTTCTGCAATCCCAAGCGACGCATAATTGATAAAGTCAAATAGAAGATTGAGGTGTATAAAAAAATGCTAAGTTGTATGCATTTGTGAAACATTTGTTATTTCTTTTTTCTAATTAAAATGGCTTTTTTTAACAGTCTTTCTTCCCATGTTTGTAAAATCTAATAGTACAAAATTTGATAATTTTAATTTTTCCAAAATATATAATAGATAGCAGAAAATCAATTTCACAGGTAAAATTGCATTGGAAATTTTATGGTACTAACAATAAGTATAGTAAACGATAGAAAAACGTTAAGTATGTGGACGTAAATGCGAGGTTATACTGTACTCTTACAGCATATCAATAAATGTTATTATTTTTTGTACAAATATTCAAACAGATACCATTACGGCAAATACGGATATCATTAATCCAAATCAAGAGGTTTAAATCCTTCAAGCAAAGAAGCAGAACACTCAAAAAGTTCGAATAAATTGTCACTTAGATAAAAGTGAAGTCGGTCTTTATGAAATTCGATTTAATTTAGTAAGAGAAACCATATCATACGGCAACAATCAAAATTCATTTAGATTTTTAAGAAAAACACTCAAAACTCTTAGCTGTATTTGCATATAAGCAAAAGTTTCCTTTATAACACTATCTTATATAAATTCAAGACAACTCCATTTAAATAGTATTTTTATCTGATTTTTATGTCACAAAAGACTTTCTTCCATACTCCTGAAGCATGTTTCTTATCATAACCTTCTTGACTCACACTGACAGAATGAAAATACCTTCTTTTGTATCTTTAAGTTCAAAGAAAAAGCATTGACTGTAGCTGAATATTAATTACTCGGTTGACAGGTTGATCTACGCTATGTAAGAGAGAAGATAACAATGTTGAGCAGATGATCTGTGAATGACCTATAAATTCAACCTCTTTAATTCTTTCGTACTTAACTTGCACAAAAGGAAAGCAGCGAAACGACTTGTAACTTTTCAATGGTGTATTATATTATGCCGAGTGCAGTGATTTTTCTCATTTGTAAAGATTAAAGTGGGATGGAAAATAAGAAGCTGTTGTGAAAAATAAAAACATAAAGTATCTGTCGTAGCATAAATAACTCTTCGGTATCTATAATAACTCAGCATATATTATATATATATTTCTATCGAATTTTGTGCAATATTAGCATTACATTACGCATAAAACTATACCTACAGTGTAACGTGTAGCAATTTGGGTACACATTTTTATTTCGATTTATAAGTCAGTTCCAAAAAGCAACAATGAGTATAACAAATCTTTTTATATGCTTTTTGATAAACATTTGTAGGAAAGACAATAGGGTTATTAGGATTAGATTTAAACTGGTGACTTGGGAAAATATCAAGATGTATGAATAATTCTACCATTAAAGGTACTTTGAAATATTTTTCTTTTCTTTTTATAAAAGATAAATTAGTAAAAATTGATTTTTATTTTTACTGCAAAATTGTTATGGTGTGATTTCTGTCAGTGGAACATTGTTTAATTCATTATGTAGCCATTTGGCATTTTTTGATTTAAAAAAAAATTCATAAAAGAAAATATTTAACATTATATTAAGCACATCATAAAGAACGGAATAAAGGCTAAGTTTAATCTAATAATTATTTGAGAGAATGAAATAAATAATCTATATAAAATTCAGGATCCGGAAAAAAATAATTAAATAAAAAATCTGCAGTTGAGTAAATAGCTTCTTAGTCTATGTCAGAATTTGACTTTCGTTGGATAAGATTAAATTATACTTTAAATAATGTTAATGTTGCATAATTTGCATAAATATGAGAAAGTCATATATAAAACAACATTTATTGTAAAAGTAGCTCTCCGATTTCTGTAGAAACTTAATTTGGGGCACATATTTTATGTTTGAAGAATATGCCGTTCATACGCTTTATAATAACATCATAATTAGACAAACATCATTTGATAACATCAAAAATGCCAGCAGTTAATGAATATTTGTCAAATAATGAATGTAAATTTCAGTATAGCAGCGTTTCCTATTTCTCATGAATTTTCGCCAAGTAGCACGATACGTTACGAAATAGAATATTTGATTAAATTGTACTTTACTTGTAATTCGTAAAGATTTCTTTTTATCGCATATTATTTCATTGTAGAAGCAACTGGAATATTTTTCTACCTTAACAATCAAGGACAGAAACATTTTCAGTAATCCGTAATTCTTAGAAGTAATTAATTTTGCTTTGCTTCAAGTGCAGGAAAATTCCGAATAAAAAAAGAAATACTTTCTCCACTTCCGTGAAAAAAGTTTTCTATTAACGAATACTGAATATTTAAAAGATATGAAATTTATATTATTGATTAGGTTTAATCAAAACTTTCTATTAATGTATATCATTATCACAAATAATTATCATGATCATCATCAATAAATAATAACGACTTAATATCGGATTTGTTATTTATGGTTATCGAACATCCTAATAATCAGGCATCCTCGAGTTATTAATGAGTGATAATCTTTATTAATTACTTGGAGATAATATTTCAAGTCAGTCAAGTTTACATCCAGTTCTAAATTGGGTCAAAGTTAACCAAGTAGCATTTTGAAACGATTGGACCGATTAAAAATTGAATTACTTATCTGAAAGTTGTAACTTTTATTTCAAAACTCAGGATTATTCTTAAAACGTAAAATTCATATTTAAAACTGTTTATCGACTATTACTATTTAATATGTAAAAGTAGTTAATAAAATAATTTTTAAACAAATTATGGCATTTATTTTGTTTATTAGGGTTTTCAAAAATTTCCCTTTTTAATGCAGCCAAATTTTAGTCAAGATTTTAGTAGAATCCCGCTAGTTTCAATATCGGCAGTTCAATTAAAGTGATTTTGACAAAGAGTTCTCTATCGGCATAGACTTAATGTTAATTATTCATCTTTTGACTATTTATAATACAATAATAAGGAAATAAAGAATAGGAAACAATCATCCACTGTTTTCTTTTATCGATATATTTCATATATGAAATTGAAACAGATCAGGTATTTAATAATTATGATTATAGAATTGTATTGAAAGACTGAAGTCTTTTGAATTTTTTTCATGTTTAATTTTTATTACAAAGCAATACTATAAATATCGTTATAAAAATCATAGAGCTTATTATATCAATTGTTGTTACTAATGATTTTTGCCATTGACAAGTCCACTGATAAAGTCAGCCATTTTAAGCCAAATTTGTGCAATAAGTGCAAAGGTCCCTGAGCACCCGAGGCAGAAGTGTGACTTCTAGTTCATATGAAGATGACACTCACACACTCGCATGCAGAACACCTTTTACATGGGAGCTCTTTCACACATCTCACAGATAAAATATAGTCTAAAGAACAACCATGCCAGAATACGGGACGCGGGCTTATATCAATTGTATCGAACGTAAGTTCAAAAACGCCAAGGGAAAAAAAAATCATGCAAGCATTTCGAAAATTCTTACAGTAACGGAGAAAACTGCACACCAAAGAAACACTTAATAACAGTTGGAGGAAATTTTCATCGAAAAAAATATTCACATATAAAAGCAATCTCTGGAGACCGGATGTTTAACCGTACAAAACCATCATTACCTTATATTTTGAACTGAAAAAAATTCTTTTAAAAAATGGGGGTTATATTATTATTTATACGATTGTGTGATTTCTTACTCTATGCTAATTCAATTCCATTAAGCTTCAGGTGTCCCACTGAAGATCTTTAAATCATAGGGAATAAAGAAGCTGCCCGGGAAGTTTATAAAAGCTCTATCAAACAGCATTTCAATACTCTACTAAATCGTCCCGTCGTATAATTCATTGGGATCTATTTATCACTACACCATCCGCGAAAGAAAATCGAAATGGAACCCTCCATTGTCCATTCAGGGTCTGACATCGATATATTTAATCCTCATTGCAGGGAGTCAAACAAGAAAGGAAAAATAACACATCGATAATAACTAAACAAATCATTTCTAACATATCTTTTATAAAAAGCTGTTCTGATTGATAACCCTGCAGGATAACAGTCAAAAGTGACTTATGCTCACGTTGATATCAACAGTGTAGCAACTTTCTGCATTAGCATACGAGCCTGCCAAATGGCCAGGTCAGTGCGAAGCCTCGGGCAGCTTGATTAACATTGCTGTGAAAACATTTATCAATAGTTCACTTTTAATTTTTCTTGTTTCCCAAACAGGGTTTGTGTAGCTGACATTGTATGTCCACTCGTAGATTGTTGGTTGAAAAGAGGGTGTATACTTGGAATTCTTTATTCGACTACCAGCAATTGTTTCGTATAGCTTTGTTTTCTCAACTAGATTTAATAGATCCTGAAAAGTACAATAATCTTTGGTTATTGGAAGGTCGATCCTAATAGTAAGCTAATAGTTAGCAGCCAGCATTTACTAAAGCTAAGAAACAAATATCTTCAGGTTCAAAAGCAAATTAGAAAAATTCACAAAAGTAATTCAAGTAGACCAGGAAAGATTGCGGAATAATAAAAGAACTGACTAATAATTAACTACTAGTCAGTAGTTTGTTTTTTTTCGAGATGTAAAACAAACAATTAACTAAAAGGCGATAAAAATCAAATGTTTTTAAATTCCAAAAGCATAATAAATTACTTCCAAGAATGATTTGAAAGACTAATTATATGGAACAGACAATAAGATATAATGGCAATTAACTTGCAGTTGATAATAAATGTTTTGGTTAAATAAAATAAACGAATTCGAATGCTTGATAAAAAGATTTCATTCCAAACACAGAAAACTGATTAATGAGAGACGCATTAAAACGCCTTGATAATTAATAGTTAGTATTTTTTTAAGGCGAAAAAAAATTGCATTGTGTGAATCATTTTTTCCCCAGATTTTGATGTAAAAGATTGATTGATTGAAATAACAATAGAACAATAATGATTCGAAAATCACAATTTGAAGCTCTGGAAATTAGATTATATAAAAAAAATCCTGATTTTCAATTTGAAAGGGACAAGATCTTCAATTGCCAAACCTGAATGCAATGAAATATGAAAATAGCCTGTCTTTTGGATAGAAATATTTCATGTGATTTACATTTAAATACTTATAAATGAAATCAGGCTTAAATAAAATAAAAAGAATATTCTTTCACTTAGAATTCATAATAGATACCACTTTTTAATTCTAAATAAAATAATTAAAATTATAAAGTATTTTATGATATATTTAAAACAAAGATTAGATGTCAGTTAATGGCAGTAGATGCCTAAGAGTTATTATAAATTTTATTAGGCCAGTAAATGCCTTATAAAATTTATAATAAATTACTAGTTAATAAGTGTAAGACAGCATAATATCATTTCTGGTCCAATTAAAGATTAATTTTATGAAATTAAAATGAACGAAATTACATTTTTTAATAAATTTCATTTCTTCAATATTTTAAAACTTTTGTCAGAAAGGAAAGTTACAATATTCTTTCCAAAAAAAACGTGTATAGAGCAATTTATGTTTAAAAAAGTGTACAAGCAGCTCTATTATATAAGAGAAAATAAAAGCGATTTTTTTAAAGACAACGACAAAGATCTACCTCCTTAACTACTTTAATCGATCAATAACGTCATTTATGCCTCATACATCTTTTCGTCTTGATGATCTATTCTGTTTAAAATTACTTACTTCATAATTTTAAAATAATTTCCGCCTGAGTTTTTTTAATCGTTCACATCATTCAATCTGAGGGCATTTTCATTTTTAATATATTACCGCTGACAAAAGTTTTTTAGCAGGGGATCATTTTGAATATTTTCTTTTCAAGTAATCTATAATTTACGAAACGATGAAAATTTTTCTTACAAATCATTTTCAGCTATATCTTGATTAGGCAAATCCATCACATTCAGATTTTGACGCGTTCTAAGATGAAGATCAGGATAATTATAACAAGAATAAAAAATATTTTTTTTCTCTGTATTTTCAAATGTGATTAAAGTTAATCATGCACATTTTCTGTCATCGACTTATTTTTGCGAAAGGTATAATTGATAGTTGGAAGTATAACCCATCAGGTAAGGATAATACTTGATGGATTTAAAAATGGTTTTCCAATACGAATTTTTTATGTGGATCATAAAACGATTTTAATTATAATTTGAAATTTTCCTTCCTTTTTTTTGTTGCTTATCGTATAATTTTAGTTCTTTACTTTTTATTACAATATTTCTTCTGTGTAAATTATAAGTAGTTGTACAAATGTACATTATAATTAAGATGGCTGTCGTTACATAATCATTTCGAATTAGTCACATCTTATTCAGAAAGATCGTGGAATTTATTTTTAACTATGCATATGCCCATGTTCTTTGTTCTTTGCAGCTGTAAACTAAATTTCAATTTCAATAGGTTTTACAATGGAATAACGGAAAAGAACTTGACACTTACAAAATTATAATCTTTATATATTAACAAGAAGATGGAAGAGCAAATAGAATTTCATAAAGAAAGTGCGTTTTACGTAACATAAAATTCTGATAGTTCGAATTAACTCATATTTTGAATTGGAATGATAAGATGAACAGCTATCGCCTGCTTTTGGAATAATTTATTTTTATATTCCCAAGTCAGTATTACAAGATGTTCTAACACTGGAATCGGCGGACTCGGGAAATTGTTAGTAGATATTAAGAGGAACAAAAATTTCTACCATGTTAAGAAGGTGAAAATCACGAAAGTGCTGACGACACTCTGGAGCGAAAAGAAGTACAATAATAGGTACAAAGAATATTTCACTAATTATTACAAAACTTGTTGGAAGTTTCGGTGGCTGATGTCGTTGCACAGTCTAAGACGATGTAAAAACGATTTCCGGGTGCTCTCGAGGATGCCAGATATGCTTGTGATATGTGCAGTAGCAACGACAGTATGCTCTATGGGATCTTCCATTATGTCTATAAGCGTTGCATCAACAAAAGATCTAAAATGACTCCATGGGAATAAGTGATACGAATTGAGATAGGTTAACGTGGAGTCCAAGTATTTGGCCCCTGCAATACACCTCCTTGGATATGTACCAAAAAGATTATTGCGCAAGTCGCGGGAAAAATATGCTTAAACCACATACTTCGTTGAACTGTAGCCGGCGTTGCAACATTTCCGGGAGGACATGTTGCAGAAAAACAAAATGCGTTGCTCCATTCAGACATTTGGGCAGCAAGTAAACTGCCAAGAGATCAACAAGAATTTCTAACCATACCAAAACTTTGTTGAGATTATCACGGAGCATTGATATGAGAATCACCCATCACATGTATGTGCGTTGACATTGCTTCTGGTTTCAGAAAATGCACTCGTTTTCGTCATTTTCATCCTCTTAGCGTAGTTTACAACACCATTTTCCCTCTTTCTCTTGATGTCTATTTACAATCCTTTGATTTTATCAATTCAATATTAGAACACCCTGCATATTTGACTGCCCCGATAGCGTGGCATCCATTTTCCCTCTTTCTCTTGATGTCTATTTACAATCCTTTGATTTATCAATTCAATATTAGAACACCCTGCATATTTGACTGCCCCGATAGCGTGGCATCCTATTATATACGATAAGTTGAGCTGTTCATTTATTTTGCGTGTTCTAATTTGGTCGAAATGGAAGTACTTTCATGGTGCAGAATTTATTCGTCAGGAAAACTTATTTATTAAGATGGGGAGGAGAACTACTCCTGTAACATTCATAGCAGGTTTTAAGCGACTGATTTTCGCTATCGTAGTTGAATTTAGTTTTAGTTATATCAATATTCTGAACCGAAACCGCATTGTGGCTATTTTAATGTAGACTTCCTAATTTTGAATTGTGATCAGACGAAGATGATATTTGAATTTGTATATATCTCACTAGCGAAAATCGATCGTTCGTGAAGTTAGCATTAATCGAGAATTGTTTTAAATATAGCGTGGAATTGGATATTGAGTCTTCGTAATTCCTAATATGAAACAAAAATCCTTATATGAGTCCACCATTTCCCGTTGCATCCCCGTAAGGATCAAGTTATGGACAAAATTTCCAGATTTTGTTAAGTCTTGTAGAGTTTCAAAAAATTCCTTTTTTTTCTTTGCCTTAGTTTTTAATAATCAATTCATTTCAATTAAATAAACTTGAAATTTAATTCTAGTAAAAACAAACTTTTGCTAATTAACTAGTTATTGAAATATACAAAATTCAAACTTACTTTGCTGTGCGTCATTCTGTGGTAATAGAGGTTCGAGCTAGCAGTGAAGCGTTTACCACATACATGGCATTGATGTGGCTTTTCTCCTGAATGTATCCGCCTGTGAGTATTAAGGGAACTGGAAGTGCTGAACCCTTTTCCACACACATCACATACGTGAGGTTTCTCTCCTGTAATGAGATATAAAAGAAAAGGAAGCTTTAATTAATGCAAATATAATGGCAAACGATACTGATAAAATTTTATTCTTACATAGATTATGTTATTATATTACATAAAGTAGGAATTTTAAGCTAAAAAAGTCCTAATATTCAATTCCAATGAATATTCAATAATAATGCATATTCAAGAAACTTGAAACTAATGATAATTTCATCCAAAAATTCGTAATTTTCCACTGTTCTTTCTTTTTTTTATTTAAAAATAAATTTCTGAATGGGAAATAAATGATTAAACAGACTGCATTACTCCATATTTCTTTAAAATTTTTAATTAAAAAGAAAACTGGTACTTTATTCTAATATGTATAATTCGTCAAATTATTCATTTAACATTGTTGCTGCAAGATGTCTTATGTTGCAATGTGATATACAAGATGTGGCATCAAAGCAAAAATCAAATTCAAAATTTCAAAAATTCAAATGTAATTTTTGTTTATATGTATATGTTATATGCGACATGAAAAATGGGAAATGAATTTCAAAATTAAAGTAATCTTGGTGTATTTGGTGAATGATATGTACAAATGAACGGATCTAATTAATTATTTCTATATTTCATAGCATTGATTTATCATGTAAACAATCTTACTATTTCAATAAGATTGAGCAATATTTTAATGTACTCTAAACCAGTCTTCGTTGTTTGACAATTACAAATTCTTTTTTTTCACAATGCTTTGAAAAAAAAATGCAAGCAATGTAAGTTACATACCTGTGTGAGTTCGCATGTGTCTTCTTAGGAGAGATGGTCGATCGAAAGCTTTTCCACATACTTCACATGGCAGGAGTGTCCTCTCTCTACCCTTTTTGACCACTGTTGGTCGGATTTCACAATTTAATGACTGAAAATAAAGATGACATCCTATTATATAAAAATGTATTTATATACATATTTTAATAAGTGATTATGAAAATTCGGTCTGCTTTTTTATTAGACATTTTGAAGTATTGGATAAGAGATTATGCAATTTTTTGATAAAGATCTGAATTTCTTTATTTACTTAAAAGAACTGTGGTTGATCTAAATTGAAGTAATGGCGCAGAAAAAGGAATGAATTATAGATGCCTTACTTATCAGTCTTCCTACATTTATTTTAGTTTTTAACATTAGAATGGTGCGAAGGCAATAAAGTTGTACCATGCCTCAGATAATATTTTGCACTATCACTGTATGAAAACTATAAATTTCTCGGATATAATTTTTTTCAATGTTTGGTTGCTCTACTGTTCTTAAAAATAAATCTATTTCATAAATTTCTATAAGAGCAATTGGATATCGTAATATCGGAAAAACGAAAACCGTGATTTATTGCAAAGAAATCCTTAGTCTTAAAACATTCCTGTTTAACTGGAACCTGGTATATTGTAAAATGCCTGTACCCTTTTAGAAAAGATGGATTTTTCAGTTTTCATACGATTTTTCTCACTTAAAGCTGTAATACTTTTGAATGCGCATGTCTCGTCCGATATGCATATTTCTTGTTACTAATAATATATTTCTCACCTCGTCACTGGGTGAAAGGCCATCACTGGACACTGATCTCCTTTCTTCTGGTTCTGAAGGTGGTGTCATCAGCGTTCTAGTGGGTGGAGAAACATCCAAGGTCATAACGGGAACACGGGAAGATAGCAAGGACCGCGATAAGTCAAGTGGCGTATCTAAAAAATTATAATTTTAATATTTAATAAGAGATATCCTTTACAATAAGGCGTTGACAAATCGTTATCTTTATAGACAAAGCAATTCTGATGTTATAATCAAGTGATAGTTTATTATAATTCTATTAACCTTATTTCTGTTAAGAAATGACTTATAAATGCTAATAAAAATTTCAATGACAAAAAAAAACATAACAATTTAATAAATCAATGGTAACATATCAATGATTAGTTGAGGAAAATCATTTATTGATTGGTGATTGCAATAATCAGTTTAAATAAAAATTGAAATATATGTGCATAGTTATTAGCATGGCGGTTTCTGTCTGAAAATAATTCAAAATAGAAAAAGTTGACACCATTGCTAAAAATTGTTATAAGTAGTATAGATTTGTACTGGTTTGTTAAATTAAAGCCCTGCTGGGCTTTATGAATTTGCTTTTTAATAAAATTCCGAGTGCTATTCTATGACGCATTAGCATATTATTTTATGTATATCTGTTAATAGTATTGAACGCTTAAAACCTGCCAGTTTCATATTAATAATTATTATTTACCACGAAATTCATATTTATTTAAGTTTCATTTGTATTCATTTGTATTTCATTTTTCTTGATCATATTTTTTGGTTTATGGCAATATAGAGCTAAATCTGAAAGCATCTATTAAATTTTGTGTTTTCTGAAATATAAACGCGGAATTTGAAATTTTTGATGGAAATATATAATCCAAAAATCAAGAAAGTAATATAAATTCAAAAGTTAGAATATCAATAAGATTTCTCAAAATATTTAATAACTTTCGATAATAAATCAAGAAGATCCTTCCGTAATTTTTCAAATATATCCAACTAAGAGATGACCAAGTTATCTCTTTTTATCATTTTCATTTCAAACCTTAACAACATTTTTATTTTTAGGCCTCCTAATAGCACACCACTAAATAAAGTTTACAAAAAAAAAAAAAAAAAAAAAAAAACTGAATTATTCAAACTTAACGGAAACCATTTTTACGATTCCATTTTGCATGCACTGAAGGACCAACCATCTTCATTTATATTTCACCTTCAGCATCTAAATCTCACCACAGAAACTCGCCACAGTGACTGGGACGGGAACTTAAAACCTAATAGTCAACAAGTCTTACTGGTCTGACAGTGTAAATGCGATCACATCAGGTTTTTTTTTTCATTCATTCAAATGGACGTTCTGGAAGATCTTAATGTTAGAATATCAATAAGATCTTCTAGAATGATTAATACCTTTCGAAAATATATCATAAAAATCTATCCGTGATTTTTCAAATATATCCAAATAAGAGTTTTCATTTTTTTTTTTTTTTTGCATTTATAGATGACCAAGTTGTCTCTTTTTATCATTTTCATTTCAACCCTAAACGATATTTTCATTCATCCTCATAATAGCACACAACTATGCAAAAAACTACTACTGAATTATTCAAACTCTCAATAGAAACCAATTCTACGATTCTATTTTGCATGAACTGAAGCACCAACCATCTTTATTTATATTTCAGCATCAGCATCTAAATTTTTCCACAGAAACTCCCCTCAGAGACGGGGACGGTAACTTTAAGCCAAATAGTCAACAAGTCTCTCTGGTCTGACAGTGTCAATATGATCATATCAGCTTTTTTTTTCTTTCATTCAAATGGACGATCGAAGAATGATAAAAACCAAAAGCAACAAGAAAGAAAACAAGGCCGTTCGATTCTTCCTTCGTCTTTGATATTGGAAATGCCAGAGGGTCTATTTGCTCATGCAAATAGCCGGTTAAGGTGTCGTTGTGAAGGTTCCACTGGTGAGAGCAGTATTCATGTCACACGTATCTGGTGTTATCGAAAGATTCTTCGCTTAAAGCTAAATCAATATTTATTATCAATTACTGCGGATGTGACTTTAGTTTGGTATAGCTATTTCTCTTTAGAGGAAAAAAAGCTAATATACCTATTTGATGATATTCAGCAAAAGTGTAGGCATGGATTAATGAAAGAGATAGTTATTGTAAATCTTTTTTTATGTAGTTTCATTTCTTTACTGGCATTACTTTCTATTCATTGTAATTTATGGGAATTTTTTAATGATATTTTCAGAATTTATTTCTCTTCCAATTAATTTTATGAGGTAAATAATTAAACTTCCTCTAGATTTATGTCAATAACATATAGGGGATTATTGAAATAAATCATTTACAATTAATTTTTTGTAGACATTAAATTACGGAGAGTAAAGTATTTATTTCTGAATGAAAGGTAAGTTAATAATTTTATATTCCTTATTCTTTTATATGTAAGATGAAGTAAATATTTGGTATTTCACATATTATTCCTCGAATAGAATCCACAGTTTATTTAAAATAATTGTCGATAGGCTTGTTTGGGAAGAATCCACAAGCTATTGTCTGTTTAAAGGAAAAGAAGCGACTTTCAAAAATTATATATACATTATGAAGCTAAAACCTCATTTCATTAGTTCGGTTAGATTCAAAATTTTGACAAAGATAAATAAATTTTATCTACTTTTCTATATGATATAATTCATCCAAACTTTTAGCACCTTATAGTAGGATAATTCATTCATATTCTTTTAAGCGTAGAGTGAATCAATCATAATTTTCTCTCTTAAAAAGGCGCTAACAATTTATAAATTTAAATAAAAGAGACTTATCTTGAAGAATGAATTCAAACTTCGTCTAGAGTATATAAAAGCGAAGAAGTATTTTTCTTTGATGTGGAGCCTTTATGTTGATAAAGCATATTATTGTAGGTATGCTGTTACATCTATATATATGGTCGAAAATTTTCCAAACCAATTATTAAATAATCCCCACTTTCTTGCAAATTTTATCAGTGTGGTTTTAATATAACTTTATATCATTTTAAAATAATAATAAATCAGTTCTTCAATCTGTGGTCTTTTTTCTTTGTAAGATTTACACCGTTTTAAAAGAGTCATCGGAATTTAAGATTCAATTTTTATTTTATAAAAAACATGAACTTTTTATATAAAATGAGTTGTGATTAATCTAATATAACATAAATGATAAGTAATGTGCAATAAGATATAGTTCCCATTATGTGATGAACATAATGATGAGAGTTTTGAGTGCAAAGCTATTAGCAACAATTCCTATGCATTTTTCATCTTCTGGCAATTTTGACATAGAAAGGGCTGTATTTAAAACTGATGCGTAGTTCTCGAATAAATCTCTCTTAGTTCTTTTAGAAAGATATACACGCCCAATTACGTATTCATTTATGCAAATCATCGACATTTAGCGAACTCTTATTATTTAACAAAGCCGCGTGGCTTTGTGGGTGTTGAGCATCTGCCTTTCTTTTTTAATGCATAAACAACTACTGTGCTTACTCCAATTATATCAACGCAGATGGCAGAGCAATGTAATTTAGATGAAATGGTTCGCCTTCTCGGTATTGATATTCTATTTTCCAAGAAATGTCATCTTTGAAGAAAAGAAATAGGCCGATTGTAGTATCTTATTCTACTACAATGTTTGTCTAGACAACAGCTTTTTGTTTAGGTTCAGGGGAGGTTCCTCCTGAAGACAGACAGACAGCTTTTGTCGATATTCGGTTGGAAGACTTAATCGTTCTGAGGTTTTTCAGGGTGTATCAAAAGAGATTTAGAATATGTTCCATGATTTTGCTTAACGATTGCCTCAAGAAGTTTTGTCTCGTTACAGCTGTTCGAAACAATGGAAGACAGTACATTTTTTCCCCCATAATTGAAATATTTTCACTCTGCCTACTAATTAGCCTGATTTGCTTGTTATGTTCGCACCCATGTGGATGACATGCAGGTCATATTCATGTGACAAAACTCTTTTGTATGCAGACAACAAGAAGTAAGTTATGTAATTTAACAGAGACCTAAATCCCAAAGAAACAGAACTGTGAATCCATGTAACAGCTAAGTTAGAAAATTTACTCGACAGATATCTGTATAAAATTCATACATTATAAATAACTATTCTCAATGAATAAGATAAATTATTCTTTCGATTTATTTTTATAGCTTTAAAGAGTCTGTAAATATAAATATATGTTTATTTATCACAGAACATGCTTTTTTTATTGTTGCTATAGTTTTTGACTTCTTTGTATGCGCAGTATAGAGAAAGTATAGTAATCGTAAAAAAATTCAAACTCGTGATTTTGACGAATTTCCAAATTTTAGACCTCTCTGAGTTTGCAAAACATTAAAAAAAATGACTGTCTGTCCGTCTACGACTCAAAAACGTTTTGAGATAGGCAGTTGAAATTTATTACACGGTATTTACACCAATTTTGCCGATTTCTATCAAATTTTGAGTAAAATTTGTTCGGAGAATGTCTGGCTGTTTGAATATAAGTTAACATGAGAATTACAAAACGAAGAGGGTTAGAGAGATAAAATTCGGTACACATATTTAACATCAATAGTGTAGACATCTGTTAAAGTGTGAGCCAAAACCAATCACGGGTTGATTGACTGCCGGTCTGTACATTCAGAAATATGTAATTCAAAAACTTAAATGACTTAAATATGTCAAATTTAATATGGGATTTTGTGACTAGTGTAGTTTTGGGCCAAATTTTTTTATTTCAATTGATTGAGAAAAATGCGTTTAAAACATAAGTTCGATTTTTTGACACTATTAACGCATGCTAAGGATGAATATCTAAATAACTGGCCAAGGATGACAAGACGGATTTAGTAAAAATTCTAAATTCAAGTCAAAAGTTAGTATTTTGTAACTATTGTGCACCAATGTCATGTAAGGTGTTCTTTGGCATGACAAATTTATTAGAGAGTATACGAGAAAGTTTAGGGAAGACTCCTCCATCTGGTTCAGATATCTTAAAATTAAACCGTCACTTAATAATCGGGTAAAGAAACGTGAGTAATCCATTGAAACACTTACATGTGATTTATAAAGAGGAATGTAATATGTATTTATTTTAAAGGAATGTAAACGAATTCTTAGTGGTTTTAAATTGTATAAAATGAGATATTTTTAAAGACATTTTTCTGTTTCAATTATATATTCCTATTTTTTAATTTTTAGCTGGACGCTTTTTTCGTTCAATTTTTACTTTTTTTCCCATTTCTATTTTATTGAAACGTGATGTTGCCTTCTAGGACTAGCAACAAATACTGTGATTGATATCAATTTTACAGAGGAAAATAGCCTATTTTTAACATAATTCTCAATTAAGGAAACTATTTATGCCGTTACATATTTTACCCAAACCAGAAAAATATTCTATTTTCATGATAATATTTGTCAATAAATGCTATAATTGGTTTATTATTCCTTTGTTTACTTGTTTTTAGAAGAATACAATTTTATTCGAAATAGTAAAAAAGGGCAACAACCAATTTTAAAGCCAATTTCAAATCTTATAACGCATAAATATAAATATTTACAATTCTGAAAGATTTCAGCTGTCTTATAAAAAATATTACTGCTTAGAATAACAAACAAAATATATAATTAGACGCTGAAGCAGTGTATAGTAAATTGTATACATTAGAGGTAATAAATGTTATTTTATGGATGTTACGATTTGTTATTTTATCTTTAATATTGAAAATATCCATGTTTATGAATTGGAAACTAAAGAAATATCTATGCATGCGATTTTATAGAATAGTGGAGGTTTACCGAAATGAAATATAATAGCAAAAGAAATTTTTTGAACCTTTATGGAAATGAAATGTTATTTATGAAAATCAAGAAAAATCTCTAATGCAATTTTAATGTTTGTCATGCAGAATATTTGAGATGCATTGTGATCTGATCGATTATCTACTTATTTTAAAAAGACCTAAAATAGTTTCTGCCGAAAAATATCTATCATAAATTTTATTTTTATTTAGTTCTTGGAAATTTCGACATCAGAAACAAAGCTTTTCGCAATTTTTGAAGACTGGTTATGATTTCATTTTTATAACTATATCTTGCATTTAAAAAAATAAAATCGTTTGCTGTTATTAATAATAATTCTCATTGTTTGAAGCTCAAGAACTGCATTAAATTGTATTTGAATAATTTTAAACAGTTTTCTAAATGGTGATTTTTTTAAAAATTTGCAATTAATTATTTTATGATAAATTTTATTGAACTGAGGTTAAATTGAAAAAATAAACAGTGATGTATTCTGCACATTTCTGTTTCAATTGTAACTTTTTTATCTCAAATTTTAATATAACCACGGGAATTCTAACTAATGAAATATTTAATCAATTTGGCTTATATCATTATACTTAAATCTTCTGAAAGCTAGTATAAATATTTTCATCTTTCTTAATTCCATGTATAGAATGTTTAGAAATCGTGAATGATGAGGCTATGTAAAGTTTAATATTGTATTAATTTTAGAAGCAAACTGAGAACTTTTCACAATATTTTAAGCAATTTTATTTTACTCTCAGTTTTTTTATTCCGTAATAACACATATTCGAATGCGTTTTTTTTTCTTTTAAAAATTAATTTTGAATCATTTATAATTTAAGTAACAATATAAATTATTTGATGTAGGAATACTTTTATAAAACACTCTCCAATTAATTAAATTTACTTAAACCTTTCAAATCAAATCTTCTAGAAATTTTCTTTATCATTTATATTCACTTAATGACTTAGACAATAGTAGTTGATGGGCATAATGATGTAAGCTTAATTTATAACTAAGCTAAGCAAATATTAGCTATATAAGCTTAGTTTAGAGCATAATAATATAATATAAAGTTAGTTTAGTACGAATTCCATTTTTGTCCTCGCCGATGAAAAGTCAAATGTGAAACTTTTATTTAAATCAATTTATTTTATTTCCATTTATAAAGTTTCTTTCAATCAGAATTTCTATTCAACATTTCTGTTATTTTCAAAAATAAATAAATAAAAATAAAGCATAATTTTTCAGAACGAACTTATGAAGGAAATTTACTCATTCTTTCCTTAACTATTTGAAGTTAATGTTTTTATATTCATAAGACTTTAAAACAAGTGCAGAAAAAAAATTGTAGGTCCCTTCTGCATCACTCCTACCTTTACTGTGACTTTTCTATCACATTTTTTTTCTATTTATGTGACATTATTATGAAACTATTACATTCTAAAGAATATTTTTGCTAAAGCCATCTAGAACACATTTAAAATATTTTTTTTTCTTTTCGTATACATCAAACACAATAAACAAATTCTAAAATTGGTGTATATACCTCTGAAAGGCGGTGCAATTGAAATTTCTCACATCAACTAGTAAAGGTAAAATGAATGAAAAAAAAATCCTCTACACTCCCATACACTTTAGCAATCTGTCGATCAATCTGGGAGATCCTTTAAGAAGATTTCATAATTAGACTCCTCGTTGCAACGGTAAAGACCGCTTTTCTTCGTCAATCGGAAATCCAAAGTCGCCGATTTTGACAGCACTTAGAATTGCTGTTTGGCGTGAATCTCTCTGTAGGCGCCAAGAGTGACATATCGTACCTGTGAGGACTACCTTATTGGTTTGTTTATCATCTTTAAATGTGATTTTTCTTCTATGTGATGAAGATTCAAAATTATAATTTTAATGCAACATGATAATTGTTACTCATGTAAAGTCAAACTTGTGTCTTAATTATAGTATCTTGACTAATCTAAAGATAATTATATATTTTAAACTTAATTTGTTTTTGGTATAAATTGATTAATTTTCAGATATATTTCTCGCTTTTTTTAAATTACATTTAGGTACATATGTCCCTATTGTCATCATACTTGTTTTTTGAATGAATACACAAAAAAGAATTGGACATAATAATAAAATAAGTAATAAATATTCGAATAATATATTTTGATGACCAAATATACGCTAAATAAACTAACAGGTCGTGATTGTCTCTTACATTATATTAAAGGCTATGATTGAAGGTCAAACAGTTTAAGAGTCAAAATAGTTCATTTTATTTCAAAAATACTTTTGAATATTATGTTTTCTATTATGAAAGTTTGATATATCATATATTTTTTTAAATATATGAAATAAATTTTTGAAGCCAGCGTCCTTTTTAAATATAGCATTTTCGCAGTTTGGCGATATTTCTTTTGGCGGAATCGGCTATCTAACAAGACTAAAATCCAGCAACCTCATTGTAAAAAATTCAGAAATGTGTATGGTATATTTCAATTGAGGGCACAATCTGTTCCTCGAAAAAAAGTTTTTTCAACAAGATAAATAAGAGAGGATGGATTTTCTGAAATGTTCTTCCCTTCGGGGTAAGGTGGGTCTACAGTTGATTGACCTGAAGACTCTGGATTCATGGGCAAGACTGTCTTCATTCCTTATTTATTATTATTCCTTATTTATTCCTGAATATTTACTGTTGATATCATACACATATAATATTCCTTTCAAAGACGCATCGATGCCAACTGGAGAGTCAAAATAATGATAGAGGAAGATAACATCTCTCGTGTAAGTTGATATGAAAATTGAGACGAGTCAGGTTATCCCCTTCAATTTGAGGAACTCTTTTAAATGATATTTGACGTCCGGGCTACCACCAGCGCATAAAACATGAAATCAGCTGGCAGTCAAAGATAGTGCTTAGGCTTCAGCGTTGCCAGTTGAGAATTATAGTGTAATATCAGCCGTTCTAAATGGAATCCAAGATATGTCAAAGATTTTTTTGAAAATACTTCCACACGAAAAGAGAAAAATTATTTTATTAAGTATAAAAGAAAAATTGTTTATAAAATAAAAATAAAAATTGTTGTTTTATTAAATACACGCACATCTGAGTTAATTGATTAGTTTATTCACACATTGTTTTATTTTGGTTATTTATCCAATACGTTCATGCCTTTAGAATTATTCGGCTTTGAAAGAAGTTTTCTGTGATCGAATGTATTGTTTTATTAAGTAAAAATATTTTTTTAATTAAGTAAAGAGAAAAAGTGCTTTATTAAGTATACGCAAATTAATTGATTATGTTATTTATTCATTACTTTCTTTTGATTATATATCCATTACGTTCATTCCTTTAGAATAATTTTGTCTAGAAAAAGCAAAGCTTTTTATGATCGACTGTCAATCTTTTTAAAACCCGCTTAGTATTTAATAAGATATCAAATTACTTAGATTGAATTGTTGAAAAATGAAAACACATGCACATGACTTCCCCATTCACCTCTCTTAGCTTTTCGTCGTTGATATTTCTATTAGTAAATCGTTAATATAATAATTTTAATAACAATTAATGCATTAATTTTTACTAAATTTTTACAGATTTTGTCGTTTAGTTAATTCTCCTACACTGATAGCAAATGTGAATTTTAACCCTTTAAAATGTGATTTTTTTTCTAGCTACGGTATATTAAAATATTTTTAAGGTTGTGACTGACTTAAGAGAAGGGATTCATTTAGATTATTAGATAAATTTAATTTGATTAATTGATAATTAAGTAACAAATCAAGACGAGTCATTTTGTCTGAGTTAAGGAGTTGAAATATCAAAGCATATGTCTTATTGAAAAACTAGTCAAAACTTAAGTCAATCTATATAACTTTATACAAATATTGATAAATTTGGTAAGAAGCGTACTTTTCATAGTCCTAGAAAAAATTATCAATTATTAGGATACTCATTAAATTAAATCTCTCACAGTTGCTAAACCAACCATGAAAATTTAAAGTTTTTTTGATTCAAAAATGAACATCAGACACCAAAAATATATTAGTTTTTCTGTAGTAAAATGTCTTTTTTTAATGCCACTTTGAAGCATGAAAGTTTATAGATGTATAGAAGTTAGAAAAAATAATTTAAATTTATAAAGACTTCCAATTCTTCTTCTTTAAAATGAAAAGAAAACTCAATTAGAATAATAGTTTCTCATTATTTCTTTCCTAACCATTAGTCAGAATTTCTAATATTTCGAGCATACTCTCATACTAGATGTTATTTCAAATCAAAACTCGTCGAAACTTCTTTACTGAATTTGATTTTTTCGATCAAGAATACCAAAGTCCTGGATTTATTTAATTCCTTTCTTTAACTGCAACTGAATGATTCCTGAATTGAATTTTACAATAAAATCTATTCTAAATCTACATTTTGAAAACACATTAATTAAATAAAGCAAGACTTTTCTTCAAAAATTTGGAGTTCAAAAGTTTCTTTCAAACAATCTAATGTTAAATGGGATACCTCAATAGACTGACACATGATGAAAATCTATAACAATTAAATAAAATATTTCCTTACCTTCCAAAATTAATCCCATTGCATGTCTGTAATGAGCAGCCGTGAGACTTCTGCAAGCCATCAGGGACATTTGGGAATGTAAGGACGAATCATTTGTCTCGCCACTATTTTCCAAATATACTACAAGTTCTGTGTTTGAAGGAATAGTTCTAATAGCTTCAAATATCGGCTCTCCCTTAACTAGGGATCCTAGGAGATTAACTTCATTGCTGAGTGTTGGCGAACTCTTCAGAAATCGGATCCAATTACAGTGGCGAACTCTTCGGCAGTCTATTTTTTGTATTTCGTCGTAGCAGCCAAACCTGTGCCTTACCTAAAATTAAAGAAAAGAAGGAGAGATTAAAAAATGGTACATCTTTAAAAGAAAATCTGAAAGAATTTTAAAGTGCATTTTATTTTCTTCCTTTCAAAAAATAAACACGAATGATTTAACTATAACATCGAAGAACGATGTGCATGAAACATAATGCTTTAACTATAACATCGAAGAACGATGTGGATTAAACATAATGCTTTAACTATAACATCGAAGAACGATGTGCATTAAACATAATGCTTTAACTATAACATCGAAGAACGATGTGGATTAAACATAATGCTTTAACTATAACATTTAAGAACGATGTGGATTAAACACAATGCGTGCTTTAACTATAACATCGAAAAAAGATGTCGATTAAACACAATGCTTTAACGATAACATCGAAGAACCATGTGGATTAAATACAAAGTATCCTGATTGAATTTATTCCAGTACTATAATTTTGGATGAGATTAGCATTTGAAAACGGAAATTTTCATAATCCCGGCAAATGACCTTCAGTTTATTTTAAATGTGATATGGAAATTCATTTTCCAGTAAAAATTGGTTTTTGGCAGTTATATCTACTACAGTATTGAAGGTTAAAATTTGTAGCATTTTTATTTTTGAGAATACTCTATTACGGTAACAGTCAATTTCTATATTTTAATAGAATACAATGTTAAAAAGAACCAACACAAGCAATAAGATATAATTGACCAACGGAATAACCAACGATTCTACTTTTAACTAGTTAAATATTCCCCCCCCCCTTTTTTTTTGATGCAACAAAAGTATTCTTTAGAGAAGAATTTCGTATTGCGAACAAAATATAATCAGATGACATGAAGGATTGACTGCATCAGCAATTCCATATCACATCAACTTTGCAAAGTTTGGAGATTGGCAACAAATTTGGAGGGCATTATTCGAGAACTATTGAGGCAGGAATATATCACTATATTTTTATTTTATACATCTAACCCGTATCACTAATGGATCTCAGCAACATTTTGACAGGTAAAAAAACTAAAACGAATCTGTTATCACATCAAATGGTTTTAAATTAATAGTGTTAGTCATGAAAAGCTTTTAATAATTTATTTTAAAATATTAAAATACTATTTTATGTTAAGATTTAAGATAATTAGAGCCTCATTACTTTACTAGTAAACACTCATACATTAAACGAGTCAGAAAACAATGATTTCTCATAATTTAAGAAAGTAGAGCATACGTTGAGATTTAACTGGAGGAAAGTTTAATAATAATAAATAGATAAATAGAAATAAAAGCGGAAACAATAGAGCTGCATCCTGATTTGTTGACAACTTTTCCTCTAATGGTTTCTCGAACAAAAGTATTTTATACTGTAGGAGGTCTCAATGGAGTTCAAAAATAACGCTTAACAACGACCTGTTCTTTTAAGTTCATAAAGTTCTAAGGGAATTCATCAGAAAGCAAAAGCAGTTTTTTTTCATTTAAAAAAAAGAAGATACTTTCCGTTTTTTGTTGACAGTGAAAAATAAATACCACATGAGGGAGAAAACTCGAGGTGGTTGGGTACATATTGTGCCACTTCCTACTACTGTTAAGGACTCACGACCTAGACAGTGGATGTGCTTTCTTCCTTGCTTAACTCTTTTCACAACAGCTTTTTCCTTTCTTATTCGTTTTCCTTCCTTTTTTTTCTTTTCTTTTTTTCCCCATCACTTAATTTCATCTGTGTTTCATTTCAGCTTTAACGTGACGCTTTTACTTAATACTGTGGTTTTGTTTCTTCGGGCATCAAGTTGGGTCAGAAAGTTTTTGGAGGCTCCTTTGTAGGAAGGGTGTATGTACGTTATCATGATGCACGAAGTGTCTGCGAACTGGAGGAAGTGAAGAAATCGGTTTTATGACAGATAAGAACGTTTAATTGTTTCAATGCTCCAGGCGGACACTTCCAAGTGATGTTCCTTTCATCCCGTGCACTTTGGCCGTTTCACGATCGCCGTCAAAACAATCGAAGTGTAATGTTTAATCTTGCGGGTAATTATGCCAGGTGTTTATAGATTCTATTGATAAGAGACTTGAATTGACGGGAAATGGATGAGTGACGAAAGAGTTCTTATTTTAGATTTAAAGCTAACATGTCCCCCCCCCCTTAAAATCGTGCACATTTTCAGCTATGATTGATGGATAATTTTTAATTGGTGATTTCTGATGAGTCATCTCAACCTTTTATCAGCGGTAAGCATAGCGAAAAATCACTTTGAGCTTACCTTATAAATAAAATGAATTTAATTAAAATTATTTAGAAAAACAGGTTAAATTCATGAAGATCTCGCGCGATATAACAGGTAAAAGAAAAAAAAATGTAGTTTTCCATAAAATGAAAGATGTTTAACAAAATGAATTAAAGAATATAATTAGATTTAATTATGAAAGGAATATATTTAGAATTTATCGTAGAATGAATGAATATATCTTAGAATAAGTATATTTCTGATAATATTTTAACAGAATTGTTTTCAGTTTAATTGTGTGAACGAATAAGTTTAGTTCTAATAGTAAAATAAAAATATGATAAAAGGCATGAAACATTACAAAGTAATTTCATTGAAAACTATTACAGAGAAGTCCAACTATTGATTGAATGTTTGTCAATTATAATTAAAAGCATCAAATAATTTTTTTAAAATTTTTTTAAAGTATTATTAACATAAATTGATAAAAAAATGTATTCCTAATGCTAATGTATTCCTAATGTAATTGCAGAATATTAATACATTTCTAATCTGTACTGTTTCAGCTGTTCAGCAGTTTCAGCACTGTACAGATAAACAGTTCAAATGAATAAAAATTCTTTTCAATTATCTTATTTTTATACAATGAAGTAACATGGTCGATGTTGATGTTCTTATAGCCAGTTTTGTTGGGACACAATGAAGAGAAATCATTGTAGATTTTTCTTGTGCATTTTTTAATCCCAAGGAAAGGGGAAAATAATTAACTTGAGACGTCACTTATCATCTTATACACTGCATTTAGGAATAAAAAATAATAAACATTTTATTATTTTGTTTCAATGATGACAGGGCAAATTAGGTAGGCATACAATCTAAACGGATTTTCATGCTAAACACAAATCGGGAATTTTAATCCATTGACATATTTATTAACCAAATACACCACGGGCTTCTTAATAAAGCAAAAAGTTTCCTGCCCCAAACTTATCTTTGCACTGAAAAAAGTCTCTTCGTTACATTCGCTTCAGATCTTCATCTATAACCTATCCGACATAGCTTCGAATCTGTCAACCGAATAAGAAACATTTTCTCTACGGGAAAGGGGAATCCGGGGAAAAAACAAAAGATGATGATCATGGAGGAAGAAAATGTTAAAAAAAGGAAGGCAAAGAAGGTGGAAAGGCCAGTTTAATGGCAGTCATTAGGGACGAGAATCCCTTTTGTTCGATAGCAGGTACAGTAAAGAGCGATCGCTATCTTCTTGAAGTTAAGGTGGTAAAGATAAAGTGCGCAGATTGCCTCTCCCGGGTCTATTGCATCACCTGAACCGGAAAAACGGTTCCACGCTACTGACCGTCGCGTGTTTGATGAAGGGGCGACAGGGGCCGTCTATTTAATGACAAGAGAATCCTTATTTAAGGGAATAGTTGTTTACCGGACAGATTCCTTAAATGAAGTTGGAATCGTGGAACATAGAACTTTGTCGCTTCATGCCTTCGAATTAATACGTATCTGTAATTATGGAGGGATATTTCATGGAGGGATATACATGGATGGATATACATATAATTAATAGTTCTAAGGTTTATTTTATAAAACTTTCGTGGGAGTTTCATTTTCTATATTAAAGACATTTTGCAAATGACTCTCAATCCAAAATTCCAAATTTTGTCAGTTAAATATATTTAGATTGAAAATTTGAAAAAGTGTACATTGTTATTCATAATATTTATAGTCTTTACTTTTATAATATCAATTTTTAAGCAGTTAGCTTGATTGTTTGACATTTCAATATAAAAACTCAAGTCTATAAGTACAGATTATATAACGTTTCGTTTTCAGCATCCAGATAATCAGCACAAATTTGTAAGAGTATTTACTGCCCATCGGGGAGGAGAAACCCCAGCATGAAGCAGGCTATTAGGAATACAGAAATGGCGAGTAGGGATGCACAACTAAATATTATCAAAACTTTTACAATCACCATTGATTTAATTTCCAAAAAATATAATGTAAGATATAAGGATTAAAAAGATTACAATAATTTTATATCATTATTGAATTAAATAGAATTTTTATTATATGACAATTGAGTATAATTAACATTTATAAACAGACTTTAAAAATGCCCCAAGGAATTATGTGGAACAAAAAGAGTGACAAATTAAAAAAAGCAACTATCAAATGAAATATAAAAAAGTAATCTAGATAAAGGAGTTAGATATCCTTTTGTGATTTTTTTCGTGTCTTTCTTGAGTTTTAAGAAATACAGATATATTATATATTTTGGGTGCTTACCAGACAATGCAATTACTTTAAATGCATATATACTTTCAATTTAAATTTACTCGATTGACAATAATAATTTTTAATAGAAACATAATTGTAGTGCTTAGTAAAACATATATGAATAAAGCAATCGACTTTTACGAATAAAAAAAAAAATCGAAGAAAATAAATTTGAAACTGAGACATTAGTAAAATATATCTGGTTTAATCGAAGCAATTTCCCCTCTTGGTTACGTAGATCTGCCAATAGATTAAATCAACTTTTTTACTTTTGCATTTAGGCAACAGCTTAAAAAATGAAAAGAAAGGCGTGGATAAGATTATATTATGTTAATGAACCAAGTCACAAGCCTAGAAATCATCGGAAATAATTATGGAACAGGAAATGGGTGAGCTACCTTTTCAGAAATTCAGCCGAACGTTGCGATACTCTTCTACTAGATCCCTCATCAGAACGAAAGAGAAAAAGGATGGAGGAAGGAAAAAAAGTCAATAAAACAAAAGAAATTAAGAGGAAGATGTCCCAAAAATCAGATAAGTCATCTATTTCACCCATAATAAATCCACTCCCTTTCGTATATATTATCTGCAATCGCCACGAGGCATTTGCTGTATGAACGGAACAAAAAAAAAAAATGTCAAGATTAAAAAACCATCACATTGTGAATCCCAATCACAGCTCAGACGCTCGACACGCACACGACATTACTGTCCACTATCCCCCATTTCCTTTGCGCTAATACTCATCTTCCCCCCTCCTTTTTAACCGCATCAATGGGTAGGAATTAAAATAATGGGATGTTCCTTTTCCGTAAGAGTTGAGTTGCAAGAGGCTTGCCACACTATTATCCCATTAGACATTTGTATCTTTGTATCGTCGGCAAGACATCGTGCTCGTCTTTCCGTGACGTAAATTACGAGATGAGTTGAGATGTGTTATTTTTTTTGTCTTCCGTGCTCTTAGGGGTAGTTATATCCAAAGGTGGGTCTAATTAGGTGGGTTCCGCCTTGGTGGCAAGGTATGTCGTTTTTGACAACTGTAAAGTATTCATATCCGTTGTAGTCGAGGTCAACTTTGTTGAAACTTAAAAAGGGGGCTAGATGAGTTTTAATAGCGTGATAAAGATTGGCACTTACACATACCCTCGAGTGTATTATTGTTTCGTTTTCACGGAAAGGGTATAAAGGGGAATTCTTTTTTTACTTGTTAGTGACCTTTAAATGTACACGGATGAGTAGCACTAATGATAGGTCAGAATTTTGTTCATTCTGAGGTACGAGAAAAGATAATATCGATTTGTTGATGGTCAAAACATAGGCAGCTTTGTGGTGAATATGAGTGGTTTTTCATTTTCAGAATTAAACGTGATTAATTAGTTTTAAATAAAAACTAAAATTTTGAAATATTTTGAACTCATGAAAAAGAAAAAGTACCAAACTAATGTGCCAGCAAAACCGTGGAGGACATTTGTCCTATGTGTTATTTTATATATAACCCTATCCTGTGTGCTTCACGATTCAATAAAAATATGACAATTTAAAGGAAAAGAGAACTATCTTTTTTTGTTCCATTCAAATCGTATGTTAATATGCTATTCTGTTTTATAAGACTCTATTTTTACTAGCCCCAAACTAGCAGCTGTCAAATAGTTTTTTTAATAGGGTTGACAACACTTTATTGTATGAATGGTGGTAAATTCAAATCTTGCATTAATTTTGGCACACTCTTAAGCACATTATAAAGGTTAGAAAATTGATATATATCAAATTAATAACTATACATTTATTTTTCATCATAATTAGTATCAAATATTCATAGTGTCGTATTTAAAAAATAGATTTCTATCCATATCTCTGTGGTGGTTAAAGAATATGATGATTAAAGGTGGTGTGAACAATATTTAGTTGAATGTTAGTCCTCAAACAGCAATTTTTAAATTAGCAACATCAAAAGAAAGTTGAAAAGATATGGCAAACAATGTAAAATATGATATTGATTGATTTAAGATTAAATTTTAAAATCATTCTCATACTTGTATTAAAGCAACAAAAGAGTTTCAACACATTCCTAATATTACTTGAGATATATTAAACAGAAAAATTACAATACGTTACTAGGCATATCAAATTTGTCTAAAAGATTAAATTTGCTAAAGTACATGGTTAATAATATCATTAATTAATAACTTTCATGTATTATATGTATATGCATATTATGTATGAAAGTTTTGAATTATGATATTATTATATATGAAATATATGAAAGTTATTATATATGAAAATATAACCGTATATTATATGTATGCTTAAGTTTTGAATAATATATTTCATTTGATTCAAGATTTACTCTGTTGAAACATGAAAAGAAAACGTTGAAGATGCAATAGTGCATCCATTTGTGAAGAACAAATGGTATAAATTTATTAAATTAAAGAATGGTTTTTGTATAGACGAATGCAGACTGTATAAAGGGAAGATCTGTTAATACTAGAAAAATTAAATATATATGTATAAAAATAGTTAAATAATTTTGAAACTAAATTTCACAACCAGATTATCATAATTGAATTTCAAAAGAGATTTAAACTTTGAAGTAGAAGTGGAAATAAAATTTTTTAATTCATTTGTACTTACGTTTCCAGACAACGATAAAGCTGGAAGACAATTTTAACGGCTTTAAAAAAAAACATTTTCTTATTTATAATTCATTATTAATTTTTTCATTTATGAGCCCATTTTTTTATAAATGTATAAGACAAACAGCTCTATGTTGTACATTCCCAATGAAACCTTCAACCAGATTGCACATAAATGAAAACACATGCAAGATTAATGAATGGATTCATACTCAATTTTTTTTTTCAGTAAGATGAAAATTTAACTTTGCTAGAATTCCACTACGCTAATTAATTGTTCTCCTTAGCCTATGGCTTTCCAGTGACTTTTTCTCAAAGACTAGGCCATTTACATAGCATGGGTGATTTCTAGATGTCCCTCTAATCATCAAAGATAACTGATTTCAATTCTTGTGTTTAATCAGTGAATAAAACAAAGCATTCCACGAGCAGCAAATTTTGATTTCCCACGTTTTGATGGCGTTAAGTTATGTGAAGGTTAAACACGAATAAACACGTTCCGAATCCTCTTTTGCCATGGTTGGCTGCTCGGAATTACATACTTCTAATAACGTTGTAACATTCCTTATATAACGGTTCATTAGAATACATTAGTTCTAACGGGCTTCATTGGCATTGTTGGAGATTAATCTAAATGATTTGAGCGTCACTTTCCTAGCATGGGAAAATATTTTTGCGAAAACCGTTAAAGTAGTCGTTGCCAGCTTGATTGTTGTCTGGTGACGGAAATATAAACAGACGTCATTGATATGTTACAACGTTTATTCAAAGAAAATACCTGGGGAAATTGTTTAACTGCTATTAAACATTAAGTGTTAACGGTTTTGATATTATTAACGACTTTTAAAATTTCCATTGCATCAACTAAACTGCTTTTAACGACTACCTGAATTCACTACAGTACTTTTATTTATATATTATTCACAAAGAATAGTTTTCCGGTGAATGATAATAAGAACTTTGAGTAATTATTATTACGTTTTTAAGTTTGACAACACTAAATCTTTCACACTTATATTTTTACAAAATGAAAGAACAGTATCATATTACAGATATTAAGAGACTTAGAGAATTAATTAAAAAAACTTGTTTCGGGTCTTAAGATATTCTGAAGCTTTTACATGTGTTATATATAATTATCGGAATGTCTTTAAACTCTCTATACACATATGAGAATCTAGTAATAGAATTTTCACTTAAATACTGCCAGCACTAAAGTATTTTTCTGTTGTTATTGTTGATCATGCTTGTGATGATCATAGAATCACTGCTTTTTTACTTTGTTTTTCAAAAATATTTTTCTTACTAAGAAAAAGGAATTTTGTAGTAGTTGATTTTATTATGACCGAACATAAATTCTTGATAAAATTTATAATTTGCAACAGGAAATGGAAACTTATTTTATCAAATAATTATTTGAAAAATAAAGAAGCTCGAGAAACAAATATGATTGCTTTCATTTACTATCTTTAAATTTTACTTCACTACTTTTGTGGTATGACTAATTTCAATTCTTTTGAAATTGAGATTGTTTTTCTAATATTTTGCTAATTAGCCATCCATTACTGCTATTCAAAGATAATCGATATTTTTAATGGATGTTGAAGGAATAATGCGAAAGCGGCAAATTTATTTTAAGAATAACACAATTAGAACCTTTTTTTTCATTCAAAATACGAAGGAATTAAAATATTCTTTTAATTTTACATTTTTAATCTTTGTAAAATTTGAACCTTGTCATGGAAACCAACTGAAAGTAAATAAGCAAGATCATATCTTTGAAGCAATGAAACAAATATGCATTTATTGTGAGAAAAAAACCCCCAACTAAGTTGATTACTAGAACAATTTTTCAATGAACAAAACGTTTGCTGAATGTTAGAATTCTTAACTAATCTAGCCATGCATTCAAAAATCACAGCTTTCAGTTCTAGCCCGTGGCAACAAAGTAACAAAGATCCGTGCATTAACAATGACTTTCTGCATCAATGAAATTTCGAGTTCAAGAGTAGATAAGCCAAGCTTGATCAATCTTGAGATCAACACCGGAAACCATCTGGTCACTTATCTACAATTTAACCTCTGAAAAACGTTTCAACCTGACTTGAGGACAAAAATGTCGAGTTACAAATAGCTCTTAATGACATGATTTATTATTCCTTTTCAAACCAATAATCTTCTTTCTTCCAAGTGATAGCATCTCACGTTGCACCAAACAGCATTTTCAAGATCATTGCCGACCGTCACGGATACTTGGCTTTTCAACTCTTGGTGGTGGCCGGTCAATTGGGATATTGCTGGTCGCGTGTCTGACATGGTGTTGGCCCTTGAACTATTGTCACGGACATGCTTGGACGGCGGACAAAAAGGCCCCATTTCATAGTTGGTAGAGCGTGCGTTTTCCATTGTGGCGAATCCTTTGTGATCTGTAAATGGTTTTCGTACATTGCAGATTACATTTCGATGAAGGGAGAGAGTAATTGTGTTTCGTTTTGGCGATTGCGCACGTCGCCAAATTGATAAAGGGAGCGTAAATGAAAGGAGTCGTTCAATACATAATTAAGTAATGATGTACAGACTTGCTATTCAGAAACAAGGGGCAGTTTATGTCAGTGAAGGAATCCAAGCGAGTCGAAATAGAAAGAGAATCTATTTAGTCAGGTGTTATTTAAATTGTTCTTTTTGTATTCCTGATTTTTTTTTTGACTGATAGGATAATTGAAAGAGAATGTTTTTAATAATGGTAATATAATGGACAAAATATGGAACTTTGTGAACTCGAAGAATAGAATCATTGAACATATTCTGTATCGGCTTTTGAACTCGAGGCAATTCAG
Source organism: Argiope aurantia (assembly GCA_026543865.1). Lineage (NCBI taxonomy): Eukaryota > Metazoa > Arthropoda > Arachnida > Araneae > Araneidae > Argiope > Argiope aurantia. The sequence goes on from JAPMOR010123505.1 coordinate 265,646, forward strand.
AATCGTATAAAAAAAAGTATTCAATGACTAGCAAATTTGAAGTATTTTTATACATTGAATTCTAATCTGTTTATTTAAGTTTTGGTATATAATTCAAATTTTAATAATAAAAAATATAGTTTGCTAACATACGATATTTTAATCAACAACAACAAAAAAAAAATCACAATGCTCTGCTTAGACTTAATTGTTCATTTAAATTCGAATTTTCTTGTTGCGTTGTCATGTGGCACTTTACAAGCCCAATGACAGTTATCTGTCAGCGATTTAAGCCGAATGTGAGTCTCTTGTTTTTATGGTAGCGCAAACTAGGACCAAGAGCATGACTTAGCTACTTCATGCGTCGCATTCGCTTGCACAACCCCTTTTTGCATGGGGGGATACACATTCACATACCTCAATATTAGAGCACAAAAGAGGAACAACCATGCTCGAACACGAGACGTACAGACCGCAAGGAAGACGCTCTTCCCTTATGCCAGGACGCCGGCACTAATCTTGTAATTCATTCAAAAAGTATGACACAAAAGTTATAGTATTGCAGTAAAGTTACAGATAGCTATGTATTCCGCTTATAAAATGCTAATGTACTTTTATCGTTATTTATTTATAAATGCTAATGTATCGTTTTTTGGAAGAAAATGTTCATTATTAATTTGCTTTCGATACTTTTTTTTATGAATTTCTCTAAAGTCTATAAGAAAAAGATTTCAAAAAAAAATAATGACACGAAACTGCCTCAATTATCTTCATATTCGATGAAGTATAAAATCTCAAATATATCTACCCGAAATATATTTTAATCAATGAATAATCTCATAATTAAATAAAAATAAATGAAAAGTAAAATTTTATGGAAGCGATATCGAATGCTAATGCTAACCGCATTCAACATCTCAAAAATAATGTTCATTATTATGATTTATGATTTAAAATGAATAGAACGTTCTGGCTATGAATATCTCATAGTTGCTTCTAAAAAAAGAACTGTGTCTCAATTTTCAAAAACAATTTCCTGTCTATTATGAATCATTAATTTCCTAAAACTTCATCATTGCGCTACTGGTTATATTAATCCATAAATATATAGTTTTGTTAAGTTAAATTAAGGTTTCTCGTACGTTCTATACAGCATAATATGTCAGCTGGATATTTCGGATGGAACTATCGGATGGCCTTTATTTATTCCGAAACAGGGCTTGGCGTATGGGCAATTCACACCTGCTGGAAAAACATGGTTATGGAATAAGTATTAATGACCGATTTCCCGCTGCGATTGTATGATATTCTGTCATTACATATTTTCTCCATGGCAGATGCAAGATTTTTCCTTTGTTCCCTCCTACCAGTCCTTCAGAATACAAGATGTGGAAGACACCGATTCGTTCAGGGTTTCCGCAGTTGTCGGTTACCGGTGGTTACGAAGAAGAATCAGTATGCTTCAGAGACAGATGGTGATTCTAATTCCATCTACATAATAATAAATTTATCTTTATGAAGTTCCGGTAGGAATATGAAGGATTTTTTTGACGATTTTGACAGGGCTATCTGTGATCAGTAGCGTAAAATATAAAGCAGATGATTGGTTAATAGTTTTAACGAATTTTGGTTATTTTAGTAACAGTGTTTAAAGAGATATGTGATCACCCTAAATACGCCCTTAATGTAATGATTTTTTTTTATGTTCAATAAGACTGTGGAAAAATATATCGATTATTGTAATCAACAATGAAAAAGATAAAAGAGAGATGTAGAAAATAGTATTTTAACATATTTTGATTCATTGATTACACAATTAATGTATATTAAGGAAAACTTTCTTTTCTTCAAGACAGTTTTATTAATAATACTAATTAAGAATTTTATATCTCGTTATCAAAATGTTACTTCTTAGACTGATTAAGCAGCTATTTTTAACGATTATTTAGAAAAAGTTGTAATAACTAATTCAAATTAAAGGATATGAGATTGTATATTATTTTCCAAGATATACAATCTCGTAACTGTGTAATTATACAAGATTGTATGTTTACTTAGTTTCTTAATAGGACACAGTCTTTTAATCCATTACAAATCATAAATATATATTGAAGTAGATAACTTGGCTGCATTGTGAATAATTTCTAACTAAATTACATAAATGAGTATAAAAATGCAAAAAAACTTTCCAAGTTTTGGAAATACTTGAATTTTTAATATTTTAAATGCACAAAATGAATTCTCGACAAAATTGCATTTGTGATCATGCCAGTGATTTTTTTTCTCATTGACCTCAACAAAGAAAAATAAAAGCTTTGCAATTTCTAATTTGTATAAATAAATAAAATATTTCTTATAAAAATAATTTAAGCCATCTTAAAGAAGAAATCTAAGATTGTTCCAGTTTCTTTGAAATGATTTAATTTATACATTTTTTAAATAAGAACAATTATGCATAATTTTAACATTTATAAATCTTTTAGTTCCCCGGTTTATTTAATCAATTCATTTAATTTAAAAGATTAGTAATAAAAATATACAATAATGTGTCACAATTTTTAAAAATTAACTCTTAAAGAAATCATGTAACTCTTCAATAAATCAACTCTTCAAAAAATTTAACATAAGCAACAATTTTTTTTTTGCACACTTCATAATAGGTGTAGTTACGTATAACAGTTTAATCAACTTCGGCATATATTAGTCAATAACAAAGTGTCATTAACAAGTAATCATGTCAATAAACTGAGCCGAGTAAACCGTCAACAAAATTACTCAAAAACAAATGTCTATTTCATCGGCTCTTTTCTCAAATTGATTTTAGCCAAATTGCCTATCAACGGTACATTACTTTTTGGGTGGGAAGTAATATTGCCAACAAAATATCATTAAAAATACTCGAGCAATATGTGAAACGAATAACAAGCAAAAAAATTCTTTACTAATAAATAACAATTATGATGGGTGTAACGCCACGTCTCAACACAACCATCAAAGTCAATAAAGAGTATATCTTTCTTAAAAACTTGTTAAATATTGCTATGACCTAGCCTAGCATAAGATATCGATTTGTTGTTGAGCTATTGTTATTCGAGCCGTGCAATTTATCATGTCAGCGGTATGAAGGTTATTAATTAATAGGAAAACGACACCTGGTATTTTAATCGTCGTATGCTATTATCTTGTTGATCGTGCTCTTTATTGTTTACATATAAGTGATTTTCTGGCGGTATCTGAAATTTGATCAATTTGGCGATTACTGGTGTAGGAAGGTAATATTAAAATCTTTTAAAAAGAATTTCTGGAAATTCTCGGATACTCTAAACGAACATAGCTCTATATTTATTATTATCATTTATTTATTTATGTTTGTATTGAATTAAACTGAATTCATTTGGCAAGCAATTATACATGCTTCAGCGGTTATAAACAGTCTTTCCATACTTATCCCTGCAAAATATTGCTTAGTTTCTCTCGCTTTTAAAGGAATTTTGGAAATGATACACATCAAACTCTTCATATATGTATCGCATACCAATCAGTGTGTCAAAATGTCCATCCACTCACGTGGTATTGAAGTTTGGAGCTCATTGATTTTGTTCTTCATGTTGTTTGATCGTGGTTAAAAATCGCGAGATTCATCCCAAAGTATCCCAAGAGTTGCACCAAAGCTTATCTTTAATATAACTAGCTGAACTAAAGTAAATTATTACAAAGATTTCCATCTCTAATATCCTCTTTTGAATACTCAATTCTTCCCTGAATCGGCTACTTCAGATACTTTGCATTTCACCTACTTTGTAAAGTATATGGATTCAAAGACATTTAACATGTCAGCCCAAATACTGAATTTAGTCCAACCAACACCATCATTTAATATTTAAATGAAATAAATTCTTCCTCCTTTAAGTAGTTGACTTTATTTATAATTTTTATAAGAGTTTTGTCTTTTTCTTATGGATCTGATGTAACTTCTATTTAAGTTGTACATCTCATAGGAGGGCTCAACCAAAGCATATGATCACTAATTAAATATATGAAACTATGAACATAACAGAATACTTTCAAAAAAGAATTAATTGCTATGTTATTTATGATGCAAAAAGTAAAATAACATTTACATGAACTGTTTATTTTAACGCGTTTTTTTTATAGTAAAAGCTAAAAGAGCTATTTTGCTTTCTCACAGAAGTGTGAGAATCAAATTTAAGTTATATTTTATTTTCTAAAATATTTTATTCAATTTGAATGTCAAAGGCTCAAGAAATTGAAATCCAGTAAACATGTACTGTTTGGTAAGAAAGTAAGACCCAGACTTTAGCCAAAATAATAAATTACATAATTCTGCACCAAGTTAAAATAGTAATGATGAAAAATATTAACCGTATTTTAAAATTGCACTTAATTAAAATATTTCCTTTAAGTAAAATTCCTGATCATATATTTCATAATGTTTAAATTCACGATTAAGAATAATTACACGTTTTTGCTAAAGAGAAAATAATTTTCAAAAATACGGAAATTCATCTTTGAATTTAAAGAAATTTGAAAAATTGAGCCAATATTAAACTTTATTATAGGAGCTTTAGAAACAAGGAGCTTATGAAAAATGTTATTAATCATTTACGACTAAATAAGTTGCTCTTAAAAAATAAACCATAACCAAGATGTAGGTTCTGAGAATACCATTTTAGATTAATGAATACTTTTTGCAATCATCTATACCTGAAAAAGCTCTATTATGTTACATAGAAGCTCTAGTAGTTTTAAAAACGCCATTAAATATTTCACAACTGGAGTTAGCAATAAATAAATAGAAGGTTAAATATAAAAATAAACACTAAAAACTTCCGAACAACATTGATCAAAACTCGTTTTTGATTGTCAAAATAACAAGTTTACTTCATACATTTAAGCAATAATTCAATCATTTGTCACAGAAAAACGCGCTCAGTAATCACTTAAAAGCTTTTCTTTCGACAATATACATAACTTTAAAAAAATCCATTCAGAATCGTTATGGGGCTAATGCCATTTGGAATGCTCTCTGATTTCCAATCACGTCAGTCTCAGCCAGCCTGTTGTACTCCGTCTTAAAACCGGGCTTTTTAAGGTGGAGTGGAATTTATAAGAAAATAAGGTTACAGTGAAATATGAATCTGTTATGTTTATTAATTGTAAATCTTGTTTCCTAGTGTATAATAAGCATGTTTATCCATTCTCATTAGGTTTTAATTGCTAGTTCTCCGTCGTCATTGTGTCAAACAAGCAGAACAGTTTTAGACACAAAATGATGACAGAATATTTTAGCCAAGGAGTTTGCCAAGGGGTAATATCCAGCCTGACTTTATTACAAATGATCCTTGGAAATGGACTTTAGTCATATAGAGCATCTGTGGAGATTTATTACGTCCAAGTGCGTAATGAAAATTAATAGATATAATTTTTGACATCGTGAATTTCTGTATCTTTAGGGTTATTTCATTTATCTGTTAATCGGTGGGCAATCATTAAATTTGATTTATATATAATTTATAATTTGCTTTTAAAAAGAAAAACTGGAACAAGCCAATTTTTTGAAAATTATTTTTTTATTTCGCAGGTGTTAAATTATATCAAAATTTTGCAATTTTTTTTTTGAAAATATCTTTTTTAAAAAAAGTCTCTTTTTTCATACAGTACATCCCTGATGATGTGCCATTTTTCTTAATATAATAAATGAAAAAAAAATAGTAGAGGAGTTTATCTCTTTATTTATTTCCATGTTATTTTATATCTTATGATTAATTTCGTTGTAAAGTAACGAAAAATAAGTATTCATTTTGGTTTTATTTCTGTTAAATATGAAATTTCATATAAATTTTAAATTTTAAAATCAAGATCGCATACCAGATTTCATTGATTTGGCCTATTACATTTTTTAAATTATTGTTTTCAATCAAACAAAAATATTCATATCAACAGACACTCAACCAGTAAACGAATTTAGTTTGAAAGTTAAAGAATATTTATGAATTTATTAATAAAAAAATTTCGATTTCAATAATTTAACTAATTACTTTTTGTACTTGAATTTTTCACTCCATGGGCACATGGACGAAATTCCCTTAAATGACTTTTTCCAGAATTGATAAAATAACCAATTTTCGTGTGAAGACAAGAAACCATATTTCATTAGTCAGCCTGATCCTGCTCTTAATCTCTTTTCTTTAATTTGATTTGTTTCATGTTGTGAATTGTACTATTACAATCCCTCACTTTCTATCGCATTGATGTATCGTATTGATCTATCTTTCTCTCGGATTGAAGTTTCGTAAACTTCTATTTATTCAATGGCAAAACGTTATTTTATAATTTTCAGAACAATTATCCATTGATCAATAATAAAATAAAATTTCTTTTCTGCACCAGTGGCGCCACCTCTGTAAAATTTGGGGGAAAAAGCCCATAAATTTTATACTAAAAGTAGAAAATAATTAAAATAAAAATGTCTGATATTTAGAAATTAATTAAAGTACTTAAAAAATTTTATTAATTAAATTTATGAAATAAATTTTTTTCTCAACTTGTATAACGCAAATTTCTTCGAAATCATAGACATTTAAAATGCGTATATCATCAAAATTTCGAAACAGAATTCTATGACATTGATTTGTATTCTAGAAAAAGTAAAAATAAAACAAAATATTAAAAATATATCAAAATTTTTCAGAAAGAAATACTGATATATATTTTCATTTGCTACCATATGAAGCATTTTCACTTATGTGTTCATGTTTCAGCAAATATTCTTCAGCATTTAACTTTCAATTATATTTGTCATTAAAGATATTTTAGTTATGATTATAGCTCGAATCACAGCACCTGAAATGAAATTGCTCTGGAACTAATCTCAATAGTGCTATAAAAGGATTAAAATATATATATATAGTTTCTTTCATGGAAAGAAATTGGCAAGCTCTTCATGAGACAAAATTACTTTTAAAATCAATATTGCTCTATTTTTTTGTAAAATTTTATGCAATTAGTTTAATTATCTTCACGTTTTTTCATCCAAATGATGAAATGGAACTTTCTATTTTTTTGTTTGCCTTAAAACATTCTCTGAAATAATTAATGCTAGGCAGTTAATTCAAACCTATATGATAATATTGTACATAGCTGTAATTGTAATATATTATTTGTAAATTATGTTGGCGGCAAATAAATGATAAAAAATTAATGCATCAAAAACCTTTCCATATATGGATATCAACAGAGTATATTATATGTTAGTTATATTGACGATAAAAAATAATTATATCAAAAACTTTCCCATACATGATTTTCCATCAATGCAAATTAATAATTGTTTGTTAAAAATGATATTCACTTTAAAATAAAAAAATAAAAAACGTTACAGATTTTTGCATTCTAAATCATTCATTGCACTTTTAAAGACTTTTTCAAATCATATGCTTTTTATAGTATATTGACATTTAACTCTTGTTCCACGAAAGGTAGCAAAACCAACCAGTCATAAAAGAATGCTTGCCTTAAACTTAAGACATCAACTTCAACTAATGAGAAACTGAATGTGGAAAAGTAAATAAAACTTTTATGTTACAATAACAACCACAAACTTTCTGAATGAAACGGCAGAAGTATTAATGCTACCGTATTCAAAAGGCCCTCGCTAAAATAATTAACATAAACCTTGACAATAAAAGACTAAACACATCCTTATGTAAATGAACAAATAATATCTCCTTCCCCTTTTAAAAAGAAGGCAATTACTTCACCAGTCAAGAGCGCTACTGGATTCTACGAATGGTTCTTTTGTGCGACCACGATTCTTTTTGCTCAAAATCACGACTCCGCTAACACTTTTAATGATGAAAAATCATCCTTCACGGCTACTGTCTTTAACTTTGCCTCGGGCTCTTTTAACAAGAAATCTTTTCATTATCTCCCCTTTAGTTTTGCGCACAAATATGAAACTAAAAACTCCATGTCCGGGTTATAAATTTATGAAGAAGGCATTATAAAATAAGCTTGGGGCAGGTGGTCTATGCGGTAATGGCGCATTAGCATACAGATAATTGGAAAGCATGCAACTGGTTTTAGTATGTCTGCCTAAATGCCTGTTTTATTGCCATCTGCAAATCTTACTTAGGGATCCCCTCTTCTCATTCACTTCGTTAAACTGAGAGAAAGGCGAAGGCTTTCAACGTTGGTTGGGTGTTTTGATGAAATAAGGAAAAAGAATCAAAAGTTAAGATTTTCTAGTGCTGTTAGGAGATAGTAGGGTAAAAAGCAATGAAAAGAATGTCAGTTGAACCATATACTTTGGAAAACGTATGAAACTAGAGCAGTATTAGTCAAAACGTTTAGATTTTGTTCTTTCAAGAACATCTTGATAATGCGTTACAAAAACTGCAGAATTTACTAAATCTTCCAGTTATTATCGAAGCGGTCCAAAAGCAGAGTGTCTCCGAAACTTTCTACCATATGCTTTAATAAATATCTTATCTCAATTTGTCCGCAAGAAATTGTGGATCTTAAATTGTGGATCTTAGTAAAGCCGCACCTACTTAGCATGACAATGGTGAATAATAATTACAAAATATAGTTTATCTAGCATTGAATCTATCGTTAGAATTGTATCTATGATGCCATTTTGAAGACCAATTAATACCAACATCTGAGACAAAACTACACACATAGTTACAAGATAACATACCGATAATTTCATTGTTTCAAGTGCTAGATTTTACATGCACGCGAAAGTAAAGACCGATAGACATTTAACCCTTTGATTTCGTGGTTCAAAAATTAGGAAAGTATCTATATGTAGACACTAAACCTGTGTACAAAATATTAGCTAATTATTGCATTTTGTAGTTACCGAGATCACTTGTACTCAATTAGTCAGAATGACAGACTTCTCATGAATATATTTCGTTCAAAATTTGGCAGAAATCTATAAATTTAGACGTAATTCCATATAAAAAATATTTGCCATCTATAATAAAGCATTTTTGAGTTATCGTTTCACAGACAGACAATACTAAAATGTAGTTTTCGGACTCAGGAATATCTGAAGCGAAGAGACTCTTCAAAATCTCGAGTTCAAATTTTTGACGATTACAATACTTTTTCTGTACGTTATGTATGAAAAAGTAAAGATATAAGACATACAATGCCAACAATTTGTGAATCAAAATTATCTTTAAGCAGGGCACTTTGGACTTTTGATTTTAAGAACAGCACATCTTACTTATAATCGAACCTAACTGCGTAGATACTTAATACGTAAAACACCTGACAACCTGTATCTACACCAAAGTTGGAAATGAGCATTTTTTGCTAACTTTAAAGATTTTTAATAATTGAAATAAAAATCAGTATTTTTGCTCATGGCAATTGTTTTAAAATCCTCCTTTGTTTTTATTGTGCTAGAATGGGTTATAGGGTTTGATGAATGCAGTTGTTATGTTAATATACCATTTTCAAGAAATATTAAAACTATTTTCGAATGAATTTTGTAATTTCGAAGCATAAACATACGGCAGGAAATAATTGTAGCGAAGTCTGTCTCTTCATTCAAGCCATACCAAAATGATGACATTTGACCTATGATGGTAAATTCAGTTCTACGCTAGGTTCAAATACATCCTGCTAATGTGTGTGGAATCACATTTCAACCGTATAATCTTTGAACCTTTAGGTTCAAGCTTAAGATATTAATGATTAGGCGCAAAAATTTGCACTGTGGATCAAATTTTCACCTCTATGGAACTGAGGAATCGTAAAATAAAGCTTTTTGAATTATACGTCAAAGTTGCTTGCCTTTCTTTAAAGTCTGCGTTATCAGTTCAAATTGCTTCAGAGCAAGCTTTAGTGCAGCTTCAGTCAAATGCGTCTTAACGAAATTTATCTCATTATTTTATAGTCTTTATCTTCATTACGATTTTAATAATCATGAAACGAAATGTTAATCAATCAAATTAACTATGGTCCCTTCTCAGAAATGTGCCTATGAAAAGAATGCATTGAGCACATAAAATATAAAAAAATTTCTATAACTAATATTTTGATTTACCCTAGATATCTCAGTAGATAAGACGCAATTTCATATGTTATTTTCGATTTGAAATAAGTGCAATTATATCTGTACGAATTTTTAGAGCTCTAAAGATGAGTGGAAAATGAAAAATTTATTTAAAAGAATGAAATGCAATCATTTTCAATGGAAAAAAATTAAACTGAAAGGTTTTAATGCTGATTACATTATTTATCTAATGTATCTGTTAATATGCTTTTTGTCAAAATGAATCAACAGGAAGGTGACAATAGTTAAGAAATTTTATATATTTGTTTAAGAGAAATCTTGATTACAAAATGGTTCGTTTCTACGTTTCGTTTTACGATCTTCAAAATGTTTACTTTCGTGCTTTTTACCTTCATCGGTAAGTAAGAAATATTTGGCATAATTTTTTGTAATAGTAAATTTTACTCGAATTATTTCTTTAAAATTATATAAGTTTTTTGCCAACATTGATAAAACCTTTTACTTATTCAAATGAAATTATTTCATTTACCATGCATTAATTTTAAAAATCAAAACATGATTTCTATAAACTTTAAATAAGAATATAAAAATATTTCTTTAGCCACCCTTCCTTAAAATTTTTCACCCGAGTGATCTGAATAAAATACTTTCTTTACATTTTGATTGATTCTAAAAGGGTTCTTAAATTATGTCGCATTAAATTATTTGATATGCAACTTCTATTGTAAAGGTAATTTTCAATTATAACATATTCAAAACAACGAATAAAGCTGCTTAGGTTTTGATAATAATCAAAAATGCAAGAAAATAGAAATGACTTTGTTGCTTTTGTTTTATCTGAAAAATTTAAGATATCAGAACCTCTGGTTAAAAACATCGTAGAGCACCCATGTTTTAGCATTATTATTTTTTAAAAAAAAATCACTTTTACTTATACAATAGCGATAATGTAAGCATAAAAAAATTATTTCATATCATTGCAACTTGCTTTATAATACATCTAAAAAGTATTGTTGTTAAATATAGTTAGAAACGTTAAAACATTATGAAAACCAGAGAAAAGCGGAAATAAAATTGGTATAACGGAGAAGCTTTCTTAAAAAATATACGAATGTGATGTAAAGTTTGTTTTTGAATAAAATGTTTTAAAATTCTTAAAGGAATATGTTAAAAATTCGATTAATGCTTAGTAAAAATTTCTTTTGAAATTTCTGAAGCAACATTTTAACGAATTCAAGAAATAACTATTATAACATTTTAACGAATAGAATTAACTATTTGCTATTCAAGAAATAACTACGTACCGAATTCGGTAGCTCTAGATTCAACAGTCTAGACTCGGCACTGTAGATCATTTTCATTGACTTTTTACAATTCCTGTCGCACTTTACAATTCGTGTGCTAGTTTTTAAACATTATTATATTAAACAGAAGTTTGAAATTTATGAAATTATATAAATAAATAAAAATGCATATCAATATTTTATCATCGTTATTATGTTTGCTCTCCTTATCAACTAAGTATTTAACTTATCCGAATTTTCTCAAAGAATTTCTCAAAAAAAACCTCCATACCTTTAATAAATTTATACTGCATGTATCATTTGAAGCTCACATCAAATTAAAATATCAAATCGTTGCATCTAGTCATTAATACAACAAATCTACAAATTAGGACTCGAAATGCTACTGTCGACAATCCCTTGGTAACGAACAAACAAATTATGGGAAACATCAGAACCACAATAATGAAATAAATGATCACCACTGGATTAGGATCAAATTTCTTAATTAATCTATCATAATAATAACGCGGCGGAATTCAAGAATGGGAGTTGTCAATCTGTTATTAATTCATCATTTCTTTGTGGCCCATTAATCGTTTTCCGATAATTATTTAAGAGTCAGAAGAGGGCTTTCTTAATTAAAAATCAGTACTTCGGACACTTAATGGAGCGAGGAAGTTCATGATTGTCAACCAGGAAATGATAATGAAGTGCTTTAAACGAAGAAATTACAGTTTCTATCTCAAATAATTGTAATTTCTTTGACTTTTATATATTTATAATAATTACTAATGCAATATTACATAGATGTGAAAATTTCATTTAAAAATAATCGTTAGTTTTTTGCGTTGATTTTTTTTTCTGCAGAGTCACATTCTTTTAAAAAATTGGCAATGTATATTTTTTTTCAAAAATTTGGTAACTTGCATTGGTTGGTAATCAAAATAAGTCGATGATACATGAGCAATCTACATGTTAACTTCTTTGCCCATAATGATGTATCTAACTAATGTAGTGTATTACAAAGTTTTTGCGTTTTCAATTTAGAATAAAAATTTCAAAGACAAAAATCTTTTAGGCTGATACATTAGTTACTTTTATATATGGATTAAAACAAGAATAAATATTCCTCATATCATATAATATTTAATTAATACTTTAAATAAATTCTTAAATCAACGAATTTAATGAAACCCTTAAATCTTGAGATTGCGAGCAATCAGATTCATTAACATATTTTTATAATAAAGATTTGTTCATAGAAATAGGATGAGAATTTTCCCGTTTTTATAAGTCAGTGGATGTCTTTGTTTTTCTCTGTCACTGAGTAACTTTAGTTTTTTTCTTTTATTTAGAGACCTTATCTTCACAAATTTTGTGAGACATTGGAGACAAGAATGAAATTATAAATAGGATATTAGAGACTGCGATTTCGCTGCGAGAGAGGAGTAAAACTCTGATGTATATAGAAATGAGACAACTTCTTTGTCTTCTTCGAAGTCTTTTACTATTCACCGTCGCTGAATTACTTTAGTCTGCACCCAATGGTTAGAGACTTAATCTTCAAAAATTTTGCGAGACATTGGAGACAGGAATGAGATTATAAATAAGATATTAGAGAACCATAATTTCCATGCGAGAGAGGAATAAGACACCGATGTCTTAGTGAAGATTAAATGATACAAACTTCTTTTGTAGAATGGAAGAAACGTACCCTGATATAACATCTGGATGTCAATTCAAGGGGGAATAGAAATGATAACTTAGTGATACAAGAATAATAAAAGAACACAGAAAGAGAGGAAAATACTAGTAAAAGATCGGTAACATCTTCCTCCCTTTTTAAGCGAGATCTAGATTGTAATAATTCTATATTGCAATTCTTATTCTGTATACAATTTTTATTAATCTTTCTGCTCCTTATTTCAATATGCAGAAATGAGGAGCAGAAGTTAAGGCCGCCTTGGTTAATTTGCCCTCTGCGTTTTAAGATAAGGCAGCCTATAGTCAATTGAGAATTTAAAACCACAGATCCACAAATTCAATATTGTGTAATAAAGGGCACTCATAAAAATTGTCACTGGTTATGAATGAAGCAAACTGACACTGATGAGCTCGAAAGCTTAGAGAGTAAAGTATTGATTCACGTTTTATCGTTATCATTTTAGCTTTACTAGAAATTCCAACCTTATTCTCCATTTACCCATTCCTAGTTTATAAAGGAAAAAAAAATAATAATATTAGAATTATTTCCTTTGCAGCTGTTGGATCCAGATGCGCTAATTTCTTAACAAACCCCGTCAACATCCCCAAATCATTAAAAATAGTCATATATGCTAATGCAGATTAAAATCTGTGCTTATTTTATGAATACTGTGAGACAAAAGTTTGGTAAGAAGGATCCTAAATTAAAGTATGATGATTTTAATCTTATTTCGTATATCTTTTTTATAATATATCTTCACGATAATTACCACAGACAAAGTGTCTGTATGTCATTATAGAAATGGTAATGATGCCGTTTCAAATAATAATGGATAAATAGAAATGCTATGATTAAGCGGGAATGGGATTCTTGATTAGATATTTTGAAATTAAATTACTTTATTTCGAACATTATAAATGGATTTCAATATGAAGACCCAATAGACAATTTAGAAATTTACATTCATTTCCTACAACATTAAAATGGCAGTAAATTTTTTTTGGAAGCATATAGTAAGTTTTTGAAAGCATAGTTAAACAGTGATTCTTCGGTACGATCCACACAATGATAAAATTCTTCAAATACATTAACAATTCTTCTTCTTCTTGTATACAGCCGATCATACCGCAGAAGCAGTATAGACAGGATTCGAGCATTAGCAATTATTGGAAATTCTAGTATTTGGTAAAAAGAAATTAAGAATCTAGTACAGTTTAAAATTTAAGATTACAAATTTAAAAAAAAATTAAAAATTAAAAATCACAAATTATAAACCGAAAATTGACTTTAATCGGCGCTGAAAGCTCAAAATTGGTAACCAGTATTGTTTAATAAAAAAGAAATTTGAGAATTTAAAAATTAATGTAAGCAAATTTCTTTTATCAAATGAATTGAAATAAATTAACATGAGCTTTAAAACTCCAGAATGATGAAAAATAGCACAATTAATTGCATAAATAAGAAACTTGAGATCAGTCTCTACGCATTTCTTGTTATTCTTAATTTCCGCTTATTTTTATGCATGTTATAATTATTTTATTGTTTGAAGGTGAAATATTAAAATTTCTGCGTCTTTGAAGCAGTTTTAAAAACGAATATTGAAAATGTAAATAACTTTATAGCATACATATAAGTTATTCATTAAAATACTATCACGCGGTATTTGATTTTTTCGGAAAAAAAAGATCTTTTTGCTCGTTATAATGCCATCATGCTCGTGTTCTGAAAGCTTATCAAAGCTTAATAAGTTATATATATATATTATAAAAAGGACTAATATTTATTTAATATGAGTCAAATCTTTAACGATAATTAAATCTTAGAAAGAAAAGTTGCTTTTTTTTTCTTTTAAAGCAAGGTATTATTATCTGAAATAAAGAAGCTTTTTAATGTTTAGCTCTACACAATTCGTGATTTAAATTGTACTCAATTATCCTGTAATTTTTCCATTTCTTAAATTCATTTTTTAAAATTTTGCAGTCATTAATATTTTTCTTTTTGTGGTAGAAGAGACAAATCTGGTTTTAATGCGCCGAACAAATTTCTGAATCTTTGATCTGATGCTCCAAACAATTTTCTGAATCTCTGACTTGATGCGCCAAACAATTTTCCGAATCTCTGATAAGATGCGACAGACCAATTCCTGAATCTCTGATCTGATGCATATCAATCAGACAAACATCTAAGTGAAGAATTGATAAAAAGATTTTAAGGCGTTCAAGTAAGTCTTCTTTAAAAATTGTAACTCTTCAGCTATTTATCTCGCGATTTCTGCGGGTTGGCAATCAGTCCATTTTCTATCGCAACCCGTGTTTTTCTCAGTTTTGTGTATTTATTTTTAAGATTACAGAGTTTTATTACATCCTATTATTATCTTCTAACATATACTTTGAAAAATAATTGAACTTATTTGCAAACAACGCATCTAAATAATGATTTTAAAATATTACGCAGTCAGAGGGTAATTAAATCTAAAATGATATTTATGTGCATTTTAGTTGAAATTTTGAAGTGACAGAAAAGTGTAATACTTTTGAACTTTACCATCCTATAACACTTAAATAATCTATCTATTTTAAAATATTCACCTTATTCTTAAACTAGCGGAATGCTTTCCTCTTTTTTTTTTTTTTTTGCTTCCAATAATTGGTTTATTATTTTTAATTATTTTAGTTACTTCGCTTGAATTTATTTTAACATAAATGAGAAGGAATAATTCCTTGATGGTTATTGGTTTAAAAAAATATAATAATAATAATAAAAAAGACTCAGTTCTAGACTTGAAATGAAAGAAATGACTTTTAAAATAACTACTGCTGAAATCCTGGTTATTTTTTCTCCAGATACTAATTACATAATTACATTTTCACGACATTTCAATCGTCGAAACTCGCGACGATTCTAATCTCTTGGCGTATGCAAATGAATTTTGGAGCCAATAAACAACATAATTACCGCAACTAGTGACCAATAATGCTTCAAATCAGATAAAGAGATCATTAAGAAACACAAAAATACATCAACCGAAATAAAAGAAATGTTATTGATGACCCAACTTGAAACCCACCGAACCCATTTGACTACTTTATGGAAAATGATGAAGTTCCGTATCAAAACTATGCCAAAACAAATCAAAAATTGACATCATAGATAGGTTTATTTCATGTAACATTGCCAAGGTTAGTTTAATTAATCCGAACTCAAAATTACCTGACTAGTCTAGTTAGGTAAAAATCGAGAGTTGTGATCATTATGAAGGTTAATTATGCACACTGCGTAGGCAAACGTGATATGCTAACAGGTGAAATACTGACAATTTTATTCGATCAGTTTCTTTTTCTTATTTCCAATAATCTTAGAAATAAAAGGGGTTTTTGTTGTTGTTGTTATTTCTTTGGGCATAGAATAAGGGTGTGGTATTGCAACAACGAAGGATTTCAGTAACAGGGCATAAGGTTCAAAATCACCTCATTACCTATGCATGAAGTGGTTTCCAACTTTGAAAATATAAATAAGATTTATACCTTGTTTTGAAAAAGCATACCATGATAATTATCAGTTTTTAAGTGTATTTTGTGTTAAATGCGTTGTTAAAGCATTTATCTTCGTGAAATATATATTTAAAAACAATACATAATAGGTATTTTAGTTATAAATTTTAAAAGTATCAAGTTTGGCGTTTAGAATTTTTCATATATTTTATTTAATGTCAGGCACGTAATAGTAATAATTATGTTTACTATTTTATTTATTTGCACTTCCTTATAGACAATCAAAATCATTCAATCATTTAATTTAAAAATGTACCGTATTTAAAAATGTAATAAATTTCAAAAACAATATTTATACAGTTTATTAATAAAGTAAAATAAAGGGAACTAAGAATTATGAGCCTTGATTTTTAAATTCATCGTATGCGCTTTTTAAAAGAATGGGATTTAAAAGCGTTAATTAATTAAAAATAATATACGCATTAAACATTAACTAGCAAAAAAAAAAAAAAAAAAAAAAAAAAAAAAAAAAAAAAAAAAAAAAAACCAGAAATTTATTGAGTAAGTCGGAATTAGGTTCTCTATAATATAAAGAAAAGCAGGCAAAAAATAAATAAATTAGAAAGCAGAACGTTACAGCATACAAAGATGGCTTTTCTTATTTTCTATTTTTATATAGTAATAATTAAAATCTGTTCGGCCCATGAAGATAGAACTTCAGTTCTAGTGCACAGAATCGAAAATTGAATAAATAATGAATCGCAATTTGCTATGAATTAAATAATTCTTATTTAACTTCTAAATATTTTTATATTAATGCTAACTATAATTATTTTACTAGCTTGTTTCTAAAAAAAAATTAAATGAATTCTATCAAACTTTAAAAAATTTCTTTTGGTAAGCTTTCATCAAAACATTGCATCATTTGCCTATACATCATTTTAAAGTTTATTTTTTAATTCTTAGAAACTTTACAAAGACTCTCGAATTATTAATTTTAAATATTTATTATTAATTAATTTTAAATATATATTATTAATTAATTTTAAATATATATTATTAATTACTTTTAAATACTTATTATTTATTAATTATAAAAATAACAATATGTGTTTAGGATAAAATACGTAGCAATGACATTAAAATAGTATGGAGATATGGATGACCTGTGTTTTGTATAGTTTTTAGGATGAAAAAGTTTAAATATATCTTATATATATATTCTAATCATAATACATTATCTTTTTAAAGTATTACTTAGAATCGCAAATTATTCAAACGTTTTTCAGTATTTCTTATCACATTAGAATTATTAGTAGTACTGTTTGAATAAAAAATAAACTTAAGAGTTCGAGAGTAAATACTCTATAAATCGAGGTTTATATTAGGAAATGCGATTATAAAGCTCTAATAGATCTGTCAGTTTTTAAAATTTGAAGATTAAACCATTTTAATATGTATTGAAATAAGATCTGCCTTGCATAATGATAATTCGAAAAGATTTTTTATCTCAAAATAATATTTGTCAAACATTTTTATTATATATTATTCTTATATAGCAAGTGTATTCTCGTTATAAAATTATCTTAGGTTTTACCATAAAAAAGGCATGCAAATAAAAATGAGGAAATACCATAAAATGCCTCATTAAAAAATCAATTTAGTATTCTCTATTCAGCAGTCTTTTAAAATAAAACTGTAATAAATTTATTTGAATATATTAAACTTAACTGAATTAATATTTCAAAGCAAACAGAAAAAATCATGTGAAAATTTGATGCACGTAACACTAATTAACTTATGTTAGAACTTGAAAAATAATTAAATAGGAATTTAAAATAGTTTCGAATAAAGTTAGTTTTTGAATGAGTTTAATTTAATATAAATTAGAGCAAAATATTAATGAATAAGTTTTAGTAAAATTTGCATGAAATCCTATTAAAACGTTTCCTTGGAATGAATAAAATACTTCTCAGATAATGTTCTTCAATTTACTGTGAGTAAAGTTTAAAATATTTTATGCAATTTCAAAATTAACTTCCATGAACAATTATTAGTTTTGACATTGTCTGTGCTGATATACTTATCATATTGTATTTTAAGGAAAGAGTTATCTGAATTTTAAAACATCTATGAATAAGTCAATACCTTAATTTCATTGAATTTTAACAGTATTTTTAAATGATTTGCATTGTATTTTGGCATTAACCTTAAAAATTATTCCGTGAGTCATTTTTCAAAAATTCTCCTTTAAATTTCTATCAAAGAATTTTGAGACTTATGTTTAACTAATTTATGAATCGGCATTCGAGCTTCTTTGCTTTAATTCGCTTGTTCATAAAAAGTAAATATTCGTCGTCTTAATGGTTAAAAATTCAAAAGTTAAAATTTTAAATTTCATTTTAAAGTTTTAAACATCGTTAGATTGAATGATGACTTAAAAAGAGATACTCACATCATTATCATCCAAATTGGAATAGATTTCTAGCTTGTCCAATCTCACTGTTCCTTGAAATGGCAAAAATCGTGATCCTCTGGGTATTCTTTGATTTGCATAAACTGACGCACCAGTGTATGGTTTCTTTGCTGTTGGAGATGTTGTCAAAACTAAGCTCATTTCAGCAGGAATCAAAACACAGGTCTCCATAGCTGTTTGATATCAGAACAGTTCAACAAATAATTTAACAAGTCCTATTTTTGAAGCATATGACTAGTTTTTAAGGTACTGATATTCAGTAGTTTGCAAAATTGCATTCCATTGGAAGCTCCAAGAAATTTGATTTTGATTGAATGTATTGCTTAATTGATTGACTTTCAATTTTACTGTCAAAAACTTTGATTGAAGAGTGTTTATAAAAATACATATCAGGTAAATCACATTTTCTTCTATACTGCTTTCAGTCCACAAGGCACACCTTTTGATTCCACACGGAATACAAAATTAGCGTTTGTATTCTATTCTTTTCGTTTGTGGAAACTATTGATTTAAGGCCAAATGTTTTAGGGAACAAAAATTCTGAGCAGGTAAAGGATGAAATTTAATTCATATTTGACTACTTTTGGTATTTTGTTTAAAAATATCCAAAGTTCGTTATATTATTCAAACATTCCAATATGTAAAAAGAAACCATAGATTTATATAGTCCTCTAAATAAGAATTTTTTTTCCTAGAGTCTCTTCTTTTAAATCTTTTTTGTTTCAAATAATTTAAAGAAAACTTTATCTCTGAAGAAGAAGAAATAAAGATAGTTCTCTAATATATCGCTTGATACACCAACCAAAAGTTACTTATGTCCAAATCGGTAAACTTTAATCATTAAGAAATCCAAACAAACTTTTTTCCTGCCATGCCAAAAAATCTCATTTATCAAAAATCATCCAAAATAGTCAAAAAGTAACAATTTGCCCGTAACTCAGACACAATATTAGTCAAAACTCGAAGTCCTAGTGAAAAAAAATCAATGTTCAAAAAAAATCAAATGCAGGGCTATCTACCCCCGATGGGCTGTGATGAGAGCACCTCTAGAACACGTGCTTTCCTTCCCTTCATTAAACTTCTTACTGAACAGTTTACAGGCCATCCCGAAAACTGTTTCTCTTCATTCTGTCGCTCCTCTTCTCCTCCCCCCTGCCAGCTACCTATCCTTCACTCAGGCTGTAGCAACACCTTGTTCAACAGGTGCCTCCCCACCAGGTGGCGCTAGTGGCCAGAGGTCTACCGAGGGAGGGGCGTGGCGGGATGCTCTCGTTGGTCCGTCTTTGTCGCTCGCGTGTAGAGATGGAGCAGTAGCCGGTCTCTTCTTTTTCTTTTTACGTGCCCAAGTTTTCGTTTTTGTTTTTCTTCGGTTTTTCTTTTATTGCTTCTTTTCGGTTTTCTTTTATTGTTTTACTTCGCTTCCTTTTTTTCTTCTCATTCTTACCGCAAACGAAAGGTGTGTGAGGGTTGTTATGGGATGTGTTGGGAGGGAGGCTTGACCCACTGGAAATATGGCGTTGTGTTTTCCCGATATATATATATATATATATATATATATATATATATATACAATAGGCACTTTTCGCTTTATTTTTTTGATTAAGTGATAGGAATTAAATGTCAGGTCATAGTTGCACCTCTTTTTAATGATATTGTAATATTCAGGCCTGTCTGGGATGAATTTTTTTAATTTCCCGTTATTAAATTCATATGAATATCGTGTGCTTAACTTATTTTTGTCTGTGACATTTAGAATTCTTTTAGCTTCTATACAGTTTCGATTTTTTTTTTTATAGTTGGGCTTATGGAATAAACAGTGTATTAGAGATCAAAACATTCCTTCTTATTCTTTTGATTAATTATCTATAACAAAATATATTATAAAAATTGTCAACAACTTGTTATGTTAATTTTTGTATCATTTATTTTAGAACCGCTGGCGATTTTTGGATTTTCTAAAATAAAACTGATAATGTAAATTTAAATGATCGGTATCAAAATTTATTTAATGCAATAGCATGAATTTATCTAATTTCAGAGCAATATTTAAAATGTTTTGAAAAAAAAAATAGAATTTTTAAATATTTATTTTGTGGCAAGTGTCGCATGAAAACTCTGTTATATAAATCAAAACCTTCCGTTTTATTCTTTTCGGTGACTTACACAAATGAAAAGTATTTTTAACAGTTTTCAAATTTTTATTTAACTTCAGAAAATAATTTTAATTGAAACTTTTTAAATGAATTTTGTTATTTTTAACTCTCTTTCAATGAGTTTTGTTGATTTTCTTTACTTATATTATAGCATAGTTCAATGTTATTGCTTGCACTTGCTTATTATTGTTTCAGTTTTATTATGACGTTTTAAACTCTATACTTCATTTTACGTTTGAAAAATTTAGCTTTTCATTTTTATTTTTAAAAATAAATCCTCTTGCTTTTATTAATTAATTAATTAATTAATTTTTATCCCTCTCACATTCTACTACCCTCTACTGAGAATTGTAATTTCAGCACTTTGTACAAAGTTTCGGTTGCTATAGATCGCAACTCTAAGTGAGATCACAAAGCAAAACTCTAGGGGAACGACTGCTCTGAGCTGAATTTGTCCGTACATGATGTTGGAAAAATCCATCCTATTACTATTAAATGATTTTATTTATTCACCGGGATCAACATTTCCTAATGTTAAATAACAGAAAATTGTTTTTAACTCTTCGACGTCATATGTTTTCATCGTTCATCACTGATTAATTTTCAATTTTCTAATTTCGTTTTTTGAAATAGATTTTTGTTTTTGCTAGGAAAAAAAAATTAGACGAAAATATAATTGCGAAATGTCTTTATGTTTAAAAAAAAATCTCGAAAAAAAATCATTAAAGTGGTCCAATGTTGTGCATGATCTGGAAAAATTTAACTAAACTTTTTTCCCTCTTCATAAAGATATTTATATGACATATTTCTTCCATAACTCTTTGACCTATCTTCATCGTTTCTTCTAATTATCTTGATATTTATCATTCTAAATATGTATCAATCATCATTAAAAGATATTTATCAGTTCATCACTGACTGTTCCTACCGCGGACGATTCAATGATTAATTTTAAAACAGAAGCCAGGAAATATTTCATTATTAGAAATCTTATATCAATTATTTCTTCGGCATTCGTCATCCATTTTATTTATCACATTTAGATCCTATTCATCATCATTAAATAATTTTTACTATTTAGCATAAAATAATTTTTTTATTGTTAATAATTTTTTTTTAATGCGAAACACTCCTTCTATATTTTTGTTCCTTCCAGTTGTATTGACTTTACATTTGTCATCATTCAGCATGATGTTGATCTTATGTTGAAAGAGAGAGAGAGAGAGAGAAAAAAGAATATACTTGAATACGGGCGTACCTTACTTAAAACATTTTAGATTTAAAATAATCAAGATTTTTTCTTTGAAATGAATGACTAACTAAAAAAATCGCAGAACTTTGCATTAGAACGTCGTATTCTTTTATTTAATCTTTGTTTCGCCTACCAAATTATATTCTAAGTCATGAATTTCATTTGAATAACTTTTTTCATCTAGTATAAAAAGGAAATGCAACAAAAAATACATAAGTGCTCTCTTAAAATTTTAAAGAAATTTGAAGAAATTTTTTTACAAAGTAATTTAGAAATTATATACAGATGACTGACTGGGTTCTGAAAAATTATTATCTTCCAATTATCCGAATTCAAACTTTATTTCAATTTCAGAATTGTGTGGATTTCTGATTTATTTTCGCTTTTCAGCGTCTAATTTTTGTAGTTGTAACTCCTAGCGTTTAAGCTGTAATATATGTGAAAATCACGCGATTAAAATGAATGCTTGTTTTATGATTTCTGAGTACCATTTAACTATCTAATCAAGATTTAACAAGGAATTTTATAAAGCTACTTAAAAATGGAATGTTATGCAATTTGAATGTAATGACAAATGGAAATGGAAATGTAATGGCGAATGAAAAACTATGATTTAAAGAAAATTTCGCATCTGCTTATAACTCCAAAAATTATATCTTGCATATATGCATATATGAAATCAGAATAGGATTGAAAAATGAAGACTCCAGCAATGAAATTTTCAAGGTTTCCTCCTTAATCTTGAGATAAAAGTTGATCGAGTTATGAAGCTTCGAATTAAATTATTTGAAGTCAATCAATATCCACATAGAGGAAATGCAGCTATTCATTACCTATTCTTTTTCGAAGTGGCTTTTGAAATGGCCTAAAATCGTCTGAAATAGATATATCGATATTTGATTACAGTTTCGATGTTTTCAAGCAACTATGGATCTAATTTGCTTCAAGTGCACAGTAATTATCACGGAATCTCTTATCCTTCTTACAAAAAATAAAGAACATTATGTCACAGCATGGCGTAGAATGAAGTGTAGTTAAATGTCGCGTATGGAATCGATATAATGCAACGAAGAACCACTGGTTTGCTACCAATGAATGCCACTAAAATACTGCAGCGATTCTGAATATTAGCAAGTACTAACAAATTAAGTCTAATCTTAATTTAATAATCAATGACAACATCTAGTGAACCCTCTCCTCAATATTTTTAAATATCTCCAGAATGTGGCATGTTTTTTCAAATAATAATAATAAAAAAACGTTTTCTGTAAAGTAATTATCATTGAACAAACATTTTGTAATTCTTCTCTGTAACTGGGTATGACCAAATTCTGGCATAGATCTGCAATTGGGACAGTGAGATCACATACTGAAATTTATCTCTCGTACTCCCGTATAAAAGATTAGATTTATAGAAAGATTAATAATTAAATTAGGTTTAAAATTTATACAAAGATAGAAACATTAATATTGGTTATACATACGCTAATTATTATACTATTAGTTAATAATAATTAGCGTTTACTAGTAATATTATTATATTATTGGTAAAAACATATGCCAAGTGTTATCTTCCAAGGTCAAGGTTCTTTTTTATGTAACAGAGAGATTTCACAATGAAGGTTTTGTCCAAAATAAATATAAATCTAAGTTTATGACGGTGAAATCACATATCACATTTTATCCTTGCTTGTCACTCCGATTTCCATCTTTTTAGCATAAAATATTATACGATATCTTCTTTTCGATATTTCGATATTGTAGGGTTGTTACAGCAATAACAGTGATGTTAATAGAGTAAGTCAGGCTATTTACAAGAAATGCATATTTCCCACAATATTTTTTGGGGAGTGGGGGGAGGAATACAGTATTAACTCTTCACATTTACATATCTGTAAGCAAATAATTTTCTTCAAGAATTGTTTTCTGAAAGCATGAATTTATAGTATGTGTTTGCATTTGGTAAACCAGAAGTAAGGGATTGAGTTACCAGTATGAATGTTGCACAGAGAGAGGATATTTTAATTTTATTCTACCTATTGATTCTTTGTAATTTAATTAAAAATAGTATTTCACTGTAGTAAATGTCTGTTTGATGTAGATCTATAGGATAGAAATGCTGTAAATTAGCAATCGTTCTTTAAATACTATTCAAAATGTTAAAATTGGAATTTTTTGGACTTCAACTTTTAAAATGTTATTAATCTAACATATTAACAACTTATACATAACCATACATAACTTATACATAAACTGATTTATTACATAAATTATTATGCGCAATTTCATGTTAAAGGGAAAATATTTGAAATAAATTATCGTTCTGAATGTATAAGGATTAAAGAAAAAAATTAGTTTTCGCCTTATTATTATTGTAAAATAAAAATTAAATTAGTTTGATCAATAAATGAAATATTTCTACACTATCTTTTTCAAAACTTTTCCAAAATTTCACATTTTGTTAATTAAATAATAATCTATAATATATCATTTAAATTAATGGATATTGCAGAAGATATTTAGATCCTTTGAGCTCAATAGAAAGTTTCAGAACTGAAATCAAAACATGACTGAATGAAAGTTGAAACCTTTTTAACAATAGAAATACATCAGTTTTTATTTTTGAAATCCCTTAATAAATGATTTCCTAATTACATTTTTTATTGATAATACATTTACTATTAAAGCTAAAGCTATTTTAAAGCTTTGCTATTAAAGCTTTAAAATTATTACTAAAGTTATATAAGTATAAATTATTTATAAAATCATTGAATGAAATACATGCTAATATTTTAATTAACTTTTTTTTCTAAGAAGCAATTAAAAAAATTACTTTTTAAGGCAATTCCATCTTTTTTAAGATTTAAAAGTAATAAAATTGTAATCTTACACTTGATGGAAATCTTATGCTACACGACAAACAAATAAATTGATTCAACAATTAATGTGTTTCTTCAAGATGAAAGAATTATTGCCGATTTGATTTCAAAGAAAACATTCTAAAAATATATTAATATTTTTTATAGTCTACTCTCTAGAGTCATTTTCGATTAATATTAACTAATAATAAAGTTACCCTCATAAAATAATATTCTAAATGCCCTAAGCAACACTTAACCACGAAGAGACAGATCAGACAAACCTGATTAACCAATTTTGCATAGGAAAACAAATACAAAAATCGTCATGAATTTGTGCATGGAATAATAATTTTAGATATCGTAGACCTAACTTCCTGGAGAATTTATTAATCAATAAATATAAGTATTACAAGTGGTACTCGTCTGCAGTAACTGCTATTGGTTAATGTTCCGTGCAAGCGTAAGCAATTTATGGTAGGGTTAGACTCTGGAAATTTTATCCAGCTCCCATATTTTTCGTGAATTTATTTTGTGATATCTATTGTAAAGCAATGCATTGTTTTTTATGTAAGTGTTAATGCTGTTGTTGTTTATGTAGCTGTAAATGTTATATAAATTGCTCTAAAAATTGCTTAGTTATTGCTAATGAATAAATACAAAATATTTCAAGTGAAACTAGTCTACAATAACTACTATTGGTTAGTGTCCCAAACTTAGACAATCTTCTGAGCAAACGTAAACAGTTTATGATAAGGCAAGACTGTTTGGAAATTTTATACAGCCATCATCTTTTTCCTGAATTTATTTTGAAATAAATGTCTTTTTCTGAATTTATTTGTAAAATAATGCAAGTGCATTGTTGTTTATGTAAGTGTTATTGCTGTTGTTGTTTATGTAGGTAAATGTTATATAAATTTCTTTAAAAATTGCTTAATTATTAATGAATAAATTCAAAATACTGCAAGTGGTACTTGTCTACAGTAACTACTACTAGTTAGTATCCCAATCTTAGGCAGTCTTCTGGGCAAGCGTAAACAATTTATGGTAGGGCAAGATTGTGTTTGGGAATTTTATCCCCCACCCAAAAACACACACATTTTTTTAAAAAAAATATCTATTGTAAAGCAGTGTATTGTTATTTATGTGAGTGTTAATGTTGTTTTTATTTATGTAGGTATTAATATTATGTAAATTGCTCTAAGAATTACTTGACATTATTTTTAAGGTACATTTTTGTATGAATCTTTTTTATTTAAATGTAAATATAGTATTGTTAGTCGAAGATGAGATTTTTTTTTAGATTTATATTTCTCAGAAGGGGGTTTGGGGGATCATTTAGAAGTATTTTCATGTATCAGAGTGTCTCATATTTATTTAAATTTATTGGTTTGAGTTTTTTTTGTAACAGTAATTGCCTTTAATTATCATAGTTTCATGTAGGAATGTATATTATAAATATATGAAATAAAAGAATTTTTGTCTAAAATCTACTGCTTTTAATTGTTTGAAAAAAATTTCCACCAGTGGTACCATAGAGATGAGGATGAGAAGCTTCCGGTATGGTGGTTGATTCTCGCTACCCTAATGGGTACAGAAATGGTGAGGTTGGCTATCCCCTATCGATAACGGGAAGACCTGCAACCCTTTTCTGACAGGAAGGGTTGTACCGTGACTGGTGATGACCCTTAGAACTCAACAGTAGTTCCTGCTAGTGTAGCTGTAACGGCGGTCCAGTCGTTGAGTTTTTTTCCCGTGTGCCTTAAGGCGGGTCGGGGTAGTCAATTTATGATATGTTAAAAATTTTAGCTTTATTCCAAATCTAAAAAATATTTTCAAATAAATGTGTACCCAAAGGGCTAATGCAGACTGCGCGCACACGGCGTTTGCATTGATGTATTACTTCTTGAGACTGAATTATTTCGTTGAAGTTCCTTAAAATTTGATGGAATCCTTTCAGATCCTATTTTTTCCGACATTTCAGATTTCAAGATAAATAAAAACAGAAATCAGTTCATTATTTGATATAAATGAATGTTAAATTGCTGGTTTCTACACATAATAGTTCCGTTTAATAACAGTAATTAATTATATTAAACTTATAATTATCAATACTGTAGGGTCATTAAATTTACCTAAAATAAGAATCCTTATTTACCTCAATGAACAGCGAAAACAATACACAATAGGAATTTAATTCATTATGCGTACAAAGGATACTCACATATTTTGTATCTGAATGAATTATAAGGTATTAAAATAAGCAAACGCATCATATTTATAACTTAAATGGTAAAATATTAACAACCAAGAATAGAATAAATCGGTAAAAAGTGAAAGTACCAGGTGGACGACAACAATTAACAAAAGAATAACTTCCCCTTGCCCTTGAAAATGCTCTAAGATTAATCCAGATTACGTCATTAGCCTACACTAACTTCAAGGTTAAATTCAAACTAAACAATTTAAGCTCTGCTGTTGAAAATCTGATCTAAAGATTCATAACACCCCCCCCACCCCACCCCCACCCCAGCTTCTGAAGATTGAACGTAATCAAAAAGAAAAATCATCTTTCGGATATTCATAGTTTCCAGCACATAATTGCTTCGCGCACTAAAAACAATGAAAATGAAAACTCGTAAAGTTTTAACAATCAGTTGAGGCACGATAAAAAGCCTCGTTTGTACCTGCTCAGAAAGCGATCTTAAAAAATCAGCAAAGGAAATAAAATTAAAACTAGAGAGGTTAAAAAATAACTAATGGTTCCTTTTTTAAATGAGGCAGATGTCCAGGGATTGACGGTGGTTTGAATGGATCGTTTTCATATAAGAGGCATTGCGTGTTTGGGTTGCGAATAAAGCATTTTCATTTAGAACCTGGCAACTTCCGACGCTGCAGGCAATGCATGGGCTGGCCTCTTCCAGAATAGCTCTGTGTCACCGACTGCAGGGATCAGGGACTTTCTATTTTTGCCAATCTGATTTGGCTAACTTGTTTTTTTACAATCTTAATCTTGCTTTGTTAAAAGATTCTAGCTAATTTAATATATTTTAATAATTTCTTGGTTTGCCTTGCTGATTTCGTTAATAATATTCTGTGCTAAATTTAATTTTAAGGTCTTGGCAAATTCAGGGCATATTTTGATAATGCAATGTTAAGTTCTTCTCATTTCAGAGATTTAACGAATTCAAGGTATATTTTGGTAAAAATATCCATTTGCTAACATGATTTTTTAAAATAAACTTTATATAGTGCTTAGTTCCTCTGATTAAAAAAAATTCAAACAATGACGAGAACAAAGAAGGATTATAGTTCTAAACATATTTTTGAAAATACAGAATGAGTCAAAATTCATTTGAAAAGTTTCAAAGAGTAGTAGCGTAAATTATTTTATAGGAATGTACGAACCTCCGTTAAAATAAACATAAGAAAGAAGGAAAGTATTTATCTTGCCAACAATTGTTTGCTTATACAAAAGTTTTCGATTCCCGACGTGTTCTCGAAAATCCAGATTTTTCCTATGTATCATATATAAAACACTTGTGAACCGTGTTTCCAAAATAGATTAAAGTAAACAAGCCACATTTTTTAATCCGCATTAAATCTTATTGGATATATTTTAATAAACAATATAATTATTGGCAATAAGAGCCGTCTGATTACCACACATTTTCTCAAACCTTACAATTACTCTGGATATAACCACCATCATATCTTTTTCTACATCGATTTTCATGCAACATTTTGATAATATGACAATTTCTACCAGCATTCCAGTTTTGTCCGAATAAGAAATTTTAAATGGATTTAAATTTTCTGTGTGTCAGCTTTTGTGTAATATCTCGCATACCTTGCTTTCCTATGAGGGTGTCGAAATTCCACGGGGTGCAGATTTGTATATTTTAATAACCATTGCCTTGCAGCATTATTAATAAATATTCTTCCCAACAAAATTGCGCCGATTAAATGTTTGTGAAAAATGCTTGATACTTTTGAACTTAGAGAAGTATACTCAACTGTTTAATGATGTTATGCGTATGATTTATGACTCACCATTATAGTGCCAAATTTGTTTAAAATGAAGTTTTAAGATAAAATGTAAATTTTTAAAGCAATATCAACATTTTAATATTTTTTTTTTCATATTTAGGCTAAGCTCAGTTTTACGAATGGAGATTTAATATGACTTTCAGCATATTTAATCTTTTTCTGCTATATATAGGTTCACAAGTTATTTGTTTATGAATATGCGATAAGATACATGAAAGAAAGAGAAACAAATGCGCAAAAAATGAAAAGCGAAAAAATTATTAAAAAATGAATAAAAGACAAGGAGATAGAAGGAAAAAAATCATAAGCAAAATAAATAATAATACTGAAGAAAGAAAATTTACGCTGCTTGCATAATGTCTTGAATATGGTATCTAAATAGTATAATTTATATACAATGTGGTTATAATTAAACTTTCCCTATAAACAACATCCTACAACGTAAATGGAATAATGGATTGCTACGAAATTTGGTGTATAGACTATGCTAGAGATACGCTCTTGGAATTTCTGAAAAAAAAAGGTTCCAGATGTCCACCAGAGGGCTCCTTTTCAGGAAAAACATTAATTTAACAAAATAAACGACTAACACGGAATGCAGAAACAATATTAATAATCCAGAACAAGAATTATGAGTAGTAAAATGTGAAAGCGGTAAAAACTGTCAGTTCCAGGAAAAAAATGTCGAGATTTGCATGCTTGCAAAGGAGAGAAAGCTTTATGCAAAACAGGTTAGGGTAAGAAACGTTCGCAGTCGT
Organism: Argiope aurantia; assembly: GCA_026543865.1. NCBI lineage: Eukaryota > Metazoa > Arthropoda > Arachnida > Araneae > Araneidae > Argiope > Argiope aurantia. Next base: position 295,708 of record JAPMOR010123505.1, read on the forward strand.
TGTCATGTTTTATGTCGATGTTTCCGGCTGTAATGATAATGGTATCTTGTTGCGACGTTAATGACTTCATGTGCGAAGCATCACAACTGATCAGTTACGGTCTGCTGTTGAACACATTATCCATCAATTTGAAATTTTGCAGGAGAATGAGGATGGTCACATGGAGCACCTTTCCCTACATCACCCTGGACATGATTAACAACTGATCCTCTTGTGCAATTTCGTCCTAATCTGTTCCTGTTTCCGCAAATTGAACTGTCATTTTTTTCTTACCTTTATTTAATATGGTTCGATGACAAAGTGATCAGAAACTAGTCAATAAATACTAATATTGTTTCTGTATTCCGTTTTGATCATTTATTGTGTTAAAATTAATGTTTTTCCGGAAAAGGCACCCTCTGGTGGACATTTTGGAACTTTTTTTTTTCGAAATTCCGTGAGCGCATCTCATGTATAGTCCATACACCAAATTTCGTTGCAATCCGTTCATCCGTTTGCGTTGTATGATGCTGTTTATAGAGGGAAAGAATAAATTTACTTTAAAGGATAAATTTATTTTAATAAATAAGCTTTGAATAGTTGAAAAATTTATTTAATTTAATAAATGAGTAATTCTAATAGCATTAATTTAATAATGTCAATCAATTACATCTAATCACGCCAAATAAAAGTACAATTTTAATTATATCAATAATATTCCTCACGAAATTCCTTATAACAATAAGCATAGAGCATTCTGATTGTTTAATTATGCATGAAAATTTAATTGATTCAGCTGTTGAGTCTGGTAATTGCGTCAAGTTTTTGTCATATGGTATCTCTAGAAAATGAAGGACGGATGATGGCAATATATTTAGAACCACTTGCGATATATTTAGATGTTATAAAATTTCAAAATAAATAAATAGGAAAAAAAAAAACTGGCGAAAGTGGTGCAGTGGTTGGAACTTGACTACTTGTGATGCTTTATTTCCCAAAGAGAATGTATAATTTAAGTCAGCGTTTCTCAACCTTTCAGTATTTGCGGCCCAGTGTTCAATCATAATTTTCATCGCGCTCCCCGCTTACAATAAAATGTATACAACAATAATGCATATTGAGCATTTGGGATTCTGTTTTTAATTATTTTTAACTAACTGTCAAAACAAGAGTAAAAGCGAGTCAACGTTGGCGAGAAACCACATTTAGCATTTTGCCAAGCAAATAGCGAACAGATGAAGCGAATGAAGGCTGGGAAAATTCAAATATTATATTTGAAATGAAAGCCAAACAGGGATATAACGTTAAAAGAATATGAAAGTAGAAAAATTCGTTAATGAAAGTTAACTTAGACGAGATGAGCTAAATTTAGAAACTGGGAATACATTTTTTCGAATAATAAAAGAAATAAAACCGAGGCACAACTAAACAAAAAAGAAAAAAAAAGTTATACTTGTAGAAGGGCATCCACACGACCGATGCCGTCTCGAGCAGGAGCAGAGCAAATGTTTTCTCATAGAAAGAAGAAAAATATTCGATAACGCAAGTTTCAATTCCTGCCAGTCTCATTCGAGTCGATCCTTCTATCGCTATCGAATCATCATGAATGTGTATGTTATACATGTTTTCATGTTAATTGCATTATTAAATATTGACGGCATTAGATTTATGCAGACTCGTGGATAAATGTTTAAGCAGAAGTAAGCAAGGATTAGACGATAATCAAGCACCAACAAATACACAGACGAGAGTGGTTCCGAAAATAAAACCAAGAAAATATTCTCAAGAATACTATAATTTTGGGTTTATCAGTACTGAAGTAAATGAAGAAGAAAGGCCCATGTGTATAATTTGCTCAAAAATGTTGGCCGCAGACAGCATGAAACCTAATAAACTTAAACGACGACATTTGGAAACGCTTCATAGTGAGTACAACAAACCCAAATAATTCTTCGAATTAAAATTAAAATCATATAAAAAGCAAAAATTACTTTTTAAAGAAACTTTGTGAATAAAAAAGCTTTAATTGCATCTTACAAAGTTTCATATAAAATAGCTAGATGTAAGAACCCTCACACCATTGGTGACGAGCTTATTTTGGCAGCAGCAATTAAGATTGCAGAAACTATGTTTGGAGATAATTTTTCAAAACAATTGCAGTCCATACCTCTTTCAAATTATACTGTTGCTCGTCGAATTGGTGATATAGCTGAAGATGTCCAGTGTCAGCTTTTCTCGAAGTTGCGTGACAAATTGTTTTCAGTAAAGCTTGATGAAGAAACAGATAGTAATAAAGATGCTCATTTAATTGCCTAGGTTCGATTTTGTGATATGTCAGTAATAGAACTACTTTTCTGCAAAACAATAGAACTCAAAACAACAGCGCTCGCATTATTTGCTATTTTAAATGATTTTATGAATGAGGCAAACATAGAATGGAAAAATTGCGTCGGAATATGCACCGATGGTGCTCGTTCAATGTCCGGAAGATTCCAAGGTATACAAGCACTTGTCAAACAAAAATCGCCTCAGGGGGTCTGGATACATTTCATGATCCACAGAGAAGCTTGGTTTCGAAAGAAATGAGTCCTGGTCTGAATATTGTGTTAACTACGGTTGTAACCGTAGTAAGTTATATAAAAATGAGACTCCTGAAATCGAGAATCTTTTCCGCACTTTGCAAAGACATGGGTTCGGTACATTCAGTGTTACTATTTTATTGCGAGGCAAGATGGTTATCCTGTGGGAAATTTTTGCAACGTGTTTATGAATTAAGAGAAGAAATCACCATTTTCCTAGAAGAAGAAAACAGACCGGAGGCCGAAAATTTTCGCGATGGTTTATTTGTGATGAAATTGAACTACTGAGTCGGCATATTCCAGAAATAAAATAATTTGTATCTTCAACTCCAAGAAGCAAATAGACATATGTTGGATACGAATGATAAAGTTAATGCTTTTTGTAGAAAATTGCAATTGTGGAGCAGAAATTTAAAACAAAAAAACCTAACAATGTTTGCAAATGTGGATGATTGTACTAAAACTTACAAGGCTGAAGAAGAAGATGTAAAAGATGTTTTTGTAACCATTGAAAATCATTTAGCCATGCTGGCAAAGAATTTTGAAAGGTATTTTCTTGTTGACGACAAACTGATAGCAAGTTACGAGTGAGTTAGAGATCCATTTCATAAGACCCTCGAAGAACTCTCAATTGATGAGGAAGAAAAATTCATAGACTTCACTACAAGTGGTGAAACTAAAAGACAATTTAGTAATAAATCACTATTTGAATTTTGGGCAGGAGTAGAGGATGACTTTTCTGCTCTAAACACAAAGGCATTTCGCATTCTATTACCATTTTCAACACTCTACCTTTGTGAAACTGGATTTTCTGCTGTGCTGCTTCTTTGAAGATAAAATACAGAACTCGGCTAAATATAGAAACAGAACTGAGATTGGCTATTTCTAATATTAAGCCTTCCTTCGAAAAATTTTGCTCTGAAATACAGGACCGAAGAAGTCACTAATAATTATTAAATTTTATTTTAATTTAGTATGTTTTAATTAAGTAAATTTTATTCAGTAAGTTGATTGACTTTAATAAGTTATTAAATGTCGAAACGTAATTTGTTTTCTATATGTATTTATGCTTTCCTTTCAGTCAGTTGATCAATTTTGTTAAATAATATTTTATCTTGAATATTCTCGCGACCCCCCTCTAGTGTGCTCGCTTCCCCCTAGGGGGACGCGCCCCACAGGTTGAGAATCGCTGGTTTAAGTTTTGGGATTGCAGTCGAAAATAGAATGGTTGCGACGTTTGATCACTTATATAGAAGTCATGAGCTTTCATGCGAAAAGAATGGCAGCTGGTGGCTCATCTAGGAATGAAGTTTCGTATAAGTAGAAAATTGGCGAAATGAAATTAGTGAATGGGGCTGTTCTTTTAATATCTCTAATTATTTTAAATACGCAGATGCCTTAATGCAGCAATTAATAAAGCTTGTTATAAAAACGTTTATTTATTATTTGCGTTTTTACAATTCAATTAACCATCATTTCGAAATAAAATTTACAAATTCACATAATTATAGCAGAATAATACGAAATGCTTGATAATTCCCTTAAATAAGAAAATAAGAGTGCAAGTTAGTCTTTAAAATAAAGGATCAAAAATGTAAATTTGCTATATTTTTAATCATTATAAACTGTTTTTACAATATACATCTATCTACATTTACATATATTTACACATTTCGGATTAAAAAATAAGAAAAGTGTAATTTATTAACCAACAAATTATTCCACAGCGAAATTTTTAGGCAAATAAGTCTGGATTGCTTATAGGTGAACAAAATTTGTTACTTTTTATTTCATGTCACTTATTACATCAATTTTCTATCTTGTAGGAGGATAAAAATATTCCTTTTAATTCCATTGAAAAATAATTTTTTATTAATGAATTATTTTCTACTAAATTATGGCATTTAATAATTTCTCATCTTCCTGGGGATTATGATAATTATTTTTTTAGTATTTTCCAAAATAATGATAATAATAATAATAATTTTTATAAAAAGATATTAAGGTTTTTGATAAACTGTTTTGTTTTCAATTGGCCAAAACAAATGATTTTTTTTATTAAGGACTTATTTTCTACTGAATTACGACATTATTTAAAGTAATCTTTCACTTTACTCATTCTTAAAATATTTAATAATGTAACATTTAAATATTTAACCAATTTTATTTAAAAAAATTGGATAAGTATTTAAATTTCTGATGCATTTTCAAGTAGCTCATCACACTGAGGTTCCCAAAGCTACTTTAATCCGGATTTTGAAAAAAAGAAAAAAAAAATCTATAAAATGGGTTTCAACATCCTCAAACCACTTCTTACAGAAAAGAATAGACAAAAATTCGCAGCAAAAGGATCTTACTTATAAATTTGAAACACAATAATGAAATCATTGAAAAATCCAGAAATTATATGAACAATCGAAATAAAAATTAGTCAATTTCATCAAATAATCAATCAATCAATTCAATCAAAATAATCAAATTAGTCAATTCAATCAAAATAATTATTTAAATTCCTTTTTTATTTAATGTAGTTTTTTTGATAGAAAATGTTGCGTTCTGTATTTACTTTCATTATTAAAGGACAAATTAATTCAACAACAGCTACTTTATTACGGAACATTGAGAGTGCGTTCAGTTGCCAGAAATATTAACTTTATTGCATGAATCAATTTCAAATATATCCAAATTCCAAAATTTGCCTATGCCATAACCAAAACGGGAAAATTTGGACCATGCTAAAGCAAGCCATCTGGTAGGAAAACACCAAAGAAAATTGCAGGTCACTCAGGCGATAAACTGGAGAGCCGCAACTGTTTCATTTATCCTATGGTCTTCGAAATACCAAACAAGAGACGTTAGTGAAAAATAGTAATACTAGAAAATTAGAACTCGTAGAAAAATAATTTAAACAAATATATTTATTTTGATTTTTTATAAAATTTAAAGTTATTATAAATGAATAACTTCAATAAAAAAAAATTAAATTATTGTTCAAACTCATGGCGAGAATATGATTATTAAACTGAATTTATGGGCAGATGATTCCAAAGATATATTGATTCTTCTAGAATCTACCAACTTATATTACACTTTAAACTATTAAATTGGATTTGTTCGCCTCGCTTAAAAAAAAAAAAAAAACAAAAAAACGATTTTACGAATGATGATCGAAGAATTCCTATTTCTATCATCCAATATCAAACGTAGAAAATCACAATCTCCTATTTCAGTTCTTTTTCTCTTTATGTATTATAAAGCGGTTTATTTTTAATAATTTAACAGAATAAGTTTATTTCATAGATTACTGATTAATGACTGAAATCAAAAAAGGAAATACCGATATTATTTCTACACAGTCTTTGTGATAAAAAAAATAATAATAAAATAATGGAAATAATTTTGAAACATTTTGGAAATAAAATAATACACTCAAAAATGATTTATTTTTAAATAATAAGTTATAGAATTAAATGACTTAGGTACAGTAAATAAAAACTGAACATTTGATTTGAATACCTTGAGTATAGATTGTCATTCATAACTATACCTAGTAAATGATAACTCAAAATCACAACAACTAGTAAATAATAACTCAAATTAGCTACAACTAGTAAATAATAACTCAAAATAACTACAACTAATAAAAGTTAAAGAAAAACTTCTTATTCAGCGGATGGAGTAGGATTATGAAGAGGAAAAAAAAACAAAAAAAAAACGAGTTGTTGAAATACCCACAGCTTTTTCTGCCTTCATGCCTTTAATACTTGGAAACAAAGAAAATAATACAGATTATCAAAACAATTTAATGACTATTTTTATTTACGTTTTTTCAGCTAACTTTTGTTACTGTAAAGTAGTCACTAAATAAATTCCCATAGGTGAGAAAAATATATAATTTAATTTTCTGAATGCTTTTCAGATGCAGTACAGAAGTAAAAGAAACTAATGGCAGTCAAAAGACTACACGTATTTGGACATATTAAATATATGTTTAAGGATTCGGACATTGTCCCTGATGTTCAAAAATCCCTTTTTTAGGCACTGAAATCCTTAAATTTATTCTTGAAAAAACTCTAACAAACCGTATGTTGTAAAGCCATAAAACTATAATTTTTTTTTAATTTTGGGGTATGTAATCAGTTACCTTTTTTGTATATATGATCATTCCATAGAGTAAATAAGTAAGCTGTAGAATATAGAGTAAATAAATATTTTCTTCGGAATATTGAAACGAAATGTACTTAAAATTTTCAACGCTATTTCGAATAAGTTACAATTACATATTTATTTGTAAACGATGGAATCTGAAAGAAACGTTCGGGCGAAAAAATGTTATAAATAGAAGCATTCATTACCCTTTTTGTATATATAATCATTCTGCAGAGAAAATAAGTGTGCTGTAGAATATAGAGTAAATAAATATTTTCTCCAGAATATTGAAACGAATTGTACTTAACATTTACAAAGCTATTTTGAGTTCGCTACATTTACATATATAATTTGTCAACGGTGGTGTTTGAGAGAAATATTTCGACTAAAAAGTACCATGAATCGAAGCATTATGAAACAACTTAACATTCGAGAAATAGCTTCGCTAAAGAATATGCTTTATTTAGGTTGAATTACGGAGTTATTTCCAATAGCCATTAAGACTAAAACAAATCCAGCGAATGAGAAAGAATAGTATTTGAAATTATCGAATTATTATTATTAGTGCACTAGTTTTTTAAACAACTGTTCACTTGATTCTATTTCTGTAGTGATTATTATTAACATATTATTTCATGAGTGATCGCATTCTTGGATGTTCATTGGTATTGATCGATCGATCGCTAGAAGCCAGTCAAGATAACCAAACGCATGTTTCATCTTTCCTTTATTATTATTTTTTTAAACTAGACCCTTTCGTGGATGTTAGTCCAGAAGTATGTTGTTCCAACAGGAAGTATTCGATTGGACAATGAAGAAAAAAAAACTACTAGATATCCTTCGCAGCACTGTATAATACTATGTGACAGTTTAGAACTTGAATTATGAATTGATTTTTTTTGTCCTAAATCATCGATCATTAGAACGGAATTCGAATACAGGTATAGAAAGATACAAATTAATATATCTTATCAATATTTTTCCAGTTCATTACTTCGATGATGGATATTCAATGTGAAGTTTTTTTTTATATGGTATCATCGGCTTGCAAATTGAACGAAAAACAAAATAAAAAAATTATTAATGTAAATATAAAGAATTAATAAAATAAAAAGTGTTTGACCATTTAAAAGGTTTAAGAATATTTAAAGGTCAGTGGATACATTTAAACTCATTTCTCAAATATATCTGGAAATATAACGTGAGGTCACCTGAAACAAATTTTGTTCTACAATTATAATTTTTCTGTATTAATCTTATTTCTTTTACAATAATTCACTTAATTTTAAAATTCATTATTTTGTAAAAAATTGTTTGCAAATCTTAACTTTGTATTTTTTTAAAAAATTAATATTATTACAGTGAGATGAATTTGATCTCGATAATTTGATGGTAATTTTCGGTTCTGCAATCAGAAATTTAAGGAATTAACAATCTATTTCATAGAAAATTATAAAAGTTTCGTCTATTGGGTAGCACACATAACAATCCTACCATCGTACGTCAGCTTACTTTATATTGTATATATTAGAACTTTGAAGAATTACTGCATTATCTGTCCTCCATGTTGTTTCAAAATATCTCAAAATTTTTATTTCTGTCCCAAATCTATCTGTGAGTAGATTCACTTTAAGCCATTAATCAATCAAAATCAAATCAAATAAAAATTATTTGATTTCGTTATCATCAAGTCAACAGCTGGTTGGTTTGATTATAATTGTATGTGTTATGCCTGAAATATTACTATTGAAAGATGGGCAATCGTAGATGGGCTTTTGATAATTAAATAAATCTATACAACACTAAAATATATTAATCATTTAAATGTTAAGATTTTCATAAAATATTTGAATGCCCAAATTTGGACTTTCCATTATTTTGCAATCCTTATATTAAACAGTAAGTAACAAAGAAAATTGTTATTATTTAAATATTTAAAAAAAATATCGAACGCATGTATTAAGTATACATTCTTTTCTTTTTTATTATAGCTAACTCTTGGAAAATTGGCTAATTTCCCGTTAAAAATAGATTTCGTCTCTTCAAGATAGGATTTTGAACAAAATAGTGATTTTTATACAAAGGATTTGATCGAAATATAAAATTTTGATTCTTAACCTGGTAATTGTGCTAAAAAAATAGGAAAGAGCTCTCTTTTCTTTTTCCAAAAAATTCATAGAAAAGATTTTTGTCTCTCTCATCCGTTCTTCATTGCCATTATAAATTTACAATAACCAATTCATCACTCGTATCATTATTAAAGAAAACAAAAGAGTAAAATTAACTTGGATGTTATTAGAAACTACAAATCAAATATAGATGAAGAATAGAATTTTAAGTGATTAGTGGTTCTATTGTAGAACTTGATTTTTATTCTCCTAATCCTCTTAATTAGCTTTGCAAGTACAAGCGGTGCCCAACGCATGGTATTATTTTTTAGACTTTTTCTTATATATTTTTTTAAATAAGACATTAACGAACTAATGAAAGGACTAACCTTGGCGCCCCTATGACTGCTACACATGACATCAGCACTTGCTGCCTAGTCGCTATTCCAATAAGTTTCAATTATCTTTGTACAACATATATAACCGAATTCTTTGTAGAAATCTAGTTTAGGATGCTTCATCATCTCATCAAGGATAAAAATATTGTCGATTGACCAATCCAGATGGGCTGCACAAACAAACAATATTGTAAAACAATCATTGTCAGTCGCCTGGATTTATGACTTTGGCAATTTGGCGTTGTTGGCGTCCTTGGAGAAGTGAAAGAGCAGTCTAAAGTAGATTTTAACCAAATTCTCTAATCATGGACTTGTGATAAAAGGATAGATTAACATCTTCTGTTGATCAAAGAAAAAAAGGGAATTATTACCACTGTAGGGGATTTAAAATGAAAATTAATACAGTTTTATGGCTTGCTTGGTAGAAAAACTATAAACTTTTGTAATGAACAGTCAGAACGTAGCAAGCAATTAATTGCTATAGCACACTTCCTTCAAATGGCTCTAAAATAATGCAAAATAATAGACATCATAGAATTGATGAGTGGAGGGGGGCAGATAGGGTAGATACCGTCTTCATCCAATTCATTCCATTCTTCTGATTCATGCCTTTACTCTCTGAACCTCAAGCATTAGCTTTATTGTTCCAACTGGAAAGCTAAGAAGTCTTACCAGTATAGTATTTGTAGAGCCTTTTGGAAACAGTTTACTTTATTTGCTTTCTTGTAATAAAACCATCAATTCTAGAGGTAGACTTTAAAAGATTTAAAATGCCATGGATTCATCATGTTATAATTTTTTTTCTTTCAGTCAGTCAGTCAAAAAAAAAAAAAAAGCATGGCAACCTAGTTTTGAGCAGTCGGGTGCATGCATGTTAATGACCTGCCTTTGAAAATTGTAACATTGTCCTAAGGTGATTACAAAATAACCATAACAGGACCAAACAGCAAGAAGTATGACCCAACATCGCCATGTAGATAGCGCGACTTGTTCACCATCATTGCTATACGCTCTGAGGAAGGCAGAACTCGTTTTCTTATCCGACTTACTCACTTACTTATCCTTCAATCACGTATTCGTGATGCCCCCCAGACGCTTTAATTAAAAATAATTATATTTAATTTTATTATATCTTTGCATTTTAATACACTGTAACTATAATACTAATGCTAGTTTCGATACAGCTGAATTTCTTCTATATGCCATTCCTTCTAAATCCGATAATGAAAAAGTTAATTGTGGATAACTCAATACAAAAGACTTAGACTGTAACAAAATAGCAAATTACAAAGTAGAAACTTTGTTACAAAATACAATCTTTCTCTTTCACATTCGCCACTGAAAATCTAGAAGAGCAGTAAAAAAGCTTTTTAATACTTTCTATCTGTGGTTAGGATAGACCTCAATAAAATTAATCGGTTGGGTGGGTTTCCCGACTTTCACTACAAATTTTCACCATTTTTTTCTTCTTCTAGGAGTCTACCGGCCTTTTAGTGGAAAAGTTCTTCCTGCAGAAAAAAAAGTTTCTTCTGGTCTTTTTCCTTTTAGAGATAATTTTTTCCTTTCAAGAATTTGTCCGAACCTTTTTTTCTTCGTTTTCGGGAAAGAAAGTTTTCGTTCGTGTTCATTGAATTAAACTGAAAGATCTACAATTAACAAAGAGAGGAAAAAAAGTTATCGCATATATTATTTCTTAAAACAGTTTTATGCGATTAGTAACGATTTCATGACCGTACTTGAGTTTAAATCGATACATCGATGTCCTTTCTGTCTGATCTTCTTGGAAAAATTTCTTAAAAGATCGGTCGCCATCGAGCTAGAGTAACATTGTTCGTATTTCTAAGATGCTTAAAGATAAAATAAGAAATCTAGTATCTTACTAAATAATAAAAGATTATATTGAATTGTGAAATATTCATTACCAATTACACTGATCTGAAAATGTGCGGCTATTCAAAACAAATGCTGTGATTACAAATGAAAATATTTTACTTTTTTTCAAATTTCGAACGGTATCTATTAAAGGTTTACTATCTACCGTTCTGGATTTTCGCGTACATGCAACGCATAACTTATTAAATTCAATGACTCAAATCATTGGAATTTGGCATGTTTTCTTGTGACTATAACTAAATCTGTGTCAAATTTTGGTTTGCAAAATTGAACCCAAAATACACATTCACATTCATAAAAAGATCTATATATACCAAAGATCTATATATCGTAACAGTTTTTCTCAATGTTACGCAAGGCATTCATGGTTTCATTCAAGGTTCAGGATTTTATACGAGGAGAAAAAGATAAGATTTTTATTGGAGAATATGAGAGAGCTTTGGGGAGATCACTTTGGTTCAAGGAAAGAGTGAAAAAAAAGGTATTTATTTATGTATATATAAGTTACTTTATGTGATTTCTTTTAGTTGCAACTGTATTACCCATATACTACCGAATTTCTTTATATGCAAAAAATATATACTACAAAAATACTTCAAAAATATATACTACAATATAATTTATAACTAACTGCAGTCTTCCGAACTCATCAATGAATCCAAGTAAAAAGATTGATAAATTCAGGTGATTAATGTCACGCAACGGTCGCTAAGTATGGTATCTAATCACACTTTGCCTTGTAGTTGTAAAATTCATGTTCCTTTCTCTTTCTTCAAATCACGAAACGGATTCCAAAATTAATCAAAGATATAAACGATAGCTTAACAAAGTTGCCTCCAGTTTTCTCCATATGATCATGAATAGATTCCATTATAATTGTAGAACATTTATCATTGTTTTATCGTTAAAAATGATTTAACTTCTTTAACGAATATACTCAGAAGCTGGGGATTTGTTCTAAATTTTAATGGAAGTTTTCTGCTAAAATTCAGTTAGATAATGACAAGGCCCTTTTTAATTTAAATTTTAGGAAACTAATATTTACACATTTCTGAACTGCTCATCAAAAGCAGAAGAATTATCATTGATAAATTATTTTACAACATTTATAATATGACTAAATAGATTTTTACAGTTGATTTATAATTCAAAATAAAAACACACAGATGTGCATGAAACAATTCCAATAGGCAAATAATTCCTTTCCGTAAATATTTTCAAACTGAAGAATTTTTCATAGATATACTAAAATCCATTTATGGTGTGCACTATCTATATCAGAAAAAAATCCATTGTCCCATTTATTATGAGTATCTTTAGTTTAGTATACAACCCCCTATTAATTTGACTTGGCTTATAGTAATTACCTATCTTACGGGCGCATGTGATGTACCACACCATCCAAGCCTTAATAAAAGCACTGAAGAAAAACCATGGCGACACTATGTTCTCTGGCCCAAGGGTACGTTATAAAAACCTTACTCTAAGGTCCGAAAAAGAACTTAACAAACAAAGATAACTCGTGATTTATCCTTAAGATTCCATTACCTCACCATCTGCCGGTAGAGCAAAGCTGGCAATTAGAGGCAAGTTATGGCATCTAGGGTAAACATTAAATTCGGTGCCTTACTAAGAGTATCATGCATAAATGTATGATTAAAGGTATTGGGTATGTATGCCGATTCGGGTAATGTGCTGCATATGTATTGGGGGAAGGGTCGGTCTGGCGTTCTAAGAAGGGGAGGTTCCCGAAGTCTTCTGCCAGCTTGATGGAAGCGGCTTTTGGGGAGGACGCTTTGAGGTGGGTGACAAGCCTGTTTGTTCCAAGGAGTTCTTTGTTTTATTATTCGTATTATCGTCTGAGCTTGGGTGTGGTAGATGTCGTAGTGAGTATAACGACGAGCCTTGAAAATGCTGATTAGAGATTTCTCGTTGGCATTTCGGTGTTTTTTTTTTATGCCTGATGTTAACGGCAGGACGGTCTCTTTTGAAACGTCGCCGTCGACCATTAGTGACCTTGTGTTTCAGGGTACATTATGTCCGTAAAGCGCTCAGTAAAGGCATTTTTTTTTCGATGGGGGATCGTAACATGCAGGTGATTTCGAGAGGAATTTCATTTTGTGGCTTTTTAATTCTCTCTCTCTCTCTTTCTTTTATTGAAGCGAAGTAATTTATTTTATCTTCCTCCTTTTTTTTTTAACATTTCATTTAATTTTCTTTACAGTGTGTAATCTTTAGATAAATTAATTTTTATCTATTTCATGTTTCTCCTTAAAAATTTATATGGGATATCGATGAGTTTATTAAAACACTAATGTATGCAATCTATGATTCGCATCAATTTCCGTTTGCATTTGCAGTTCCGTTGCAGTCACATAGGAAAATAAAACAATTTAATACAACAATGTTTTGTTTAAAAAATCGATCAAATTAGCATTATTCTTAGTTTAGAATTGTACCTTTTCTCCTCATGATGGGACGCAATTTCTGTAGTAAAGTAGCGTAATACAGAATATACAAATATATCATATACCTTACTTTTTCATTGCAGTTATTTCAAACCATTATTGATAATAGTAAGCACCTCACATTGAATAAGTAGAAATTACATCATTTCGTCTTTTTCAACTTTAGAATCACTAGGATCATCACAAAACAAACCTTTTCAAAATCCAAACAAAAAAAATCTCTTTAAGTTTTAACATTTTTTTGTGAAATCAAACCAAATCATTTGTTACATTGTTCAAATTTTTACATAAAAAATTTTGATAATTCAAAATGTTTTACATATGTTTTCAGAAGTTTATTTATTAATCATCATATTTAAAATTTTTATATAAAAAAGCTATTTATACATTTTAAAAAAGTTAAGCAACTCTTGCAACTAGAAAAAAAAATCTTTGAATTTGTGTTGTATTTTAAATTTTTGAAATAATGTAAAGCTTTTTAAAATCAGTTACTGTAGATAAGGTTTCATTTACCAAATTAATCAAATCAAAAAGTTTTACATATGTTTTCAGATGTTTATTAATTTCATTATTATTTCAAATTTTTATATTAAAACGCTTTATAAACATATTTTAAAAAGTTAACCAAATCTTTTAAATTAGTAAAACTGTTTGAGTTTCTTTAAACTTTATTTTGAATTCGTACTGTATTTGAAATTATTGAATGTGTTAAACAATTTGCAGTTTTTAAAATTCGGATACAGAAAATAAGTTTTTAATGTTACTTCTCTTATATGCCATATATTGCCATAGTGTGCGTAAGCAAGTAAACATTAATTAACTAAATTTAAAGCTTTCTGGAACTATTTGCGATAAATTCTGAAGCTTTTTCCTGAAAATAACTTATGCTTTTTTCGAGCATCAAGCTAGAGACAATCCAAAAAAGTGACAAAAACTAAAATAAATCTAAAATATACTCAGCTATATTCTGTTTTCGAAGCTTAATGATTTAAGCAACGGAGTACCTGCAGATATCTCACATACTAATTTCTCCCGTTTTCTTTACCAGCCTTCCAGAAAGTCCGAACAGGAATTATTTACGTGCATCTGCGGGTGGCTTTTCATGGAAAACACCCGCAGTTTTCTTAGCTGCGAAGCTAACCACAAGGTTACGCTAGGAAATTTGTACGCAGTTTGATGTTGAACAACTCCACAAATTTCGCTGCTTGCTTAGGATTACGAATTTCGCCCAGCGTGTGTGTTAAAAATAGAATGCATGTGATCATAACGTTTCTAATCTCGTATTATTTTCCTGAATCACTGAAGGAGGCGACAATAATTCTAATTAGATATTTGTTAGGATTAGGAATGTTTGTTTAGAATTACGAATTTCCCCCAACATGAATGTTAAAAATAATTGTATGCGATCCTAACGTTGCTAATTTCATATTATATTCATGAATCACTGAAGGAGAAGATACTAGCTTTAATTAGATATGGTAAAACATTTTAGTGTTCGTATTAAAAGAATAATTTGAATTTAACATTGATATCTAAAGATTCTCATTCCAGTTTATGGAATAATATTTAGATAGATATATTAATCAATTCTATCATTATCTTATATTTTTATTAGTTTTTATATTTTGTGATTCATCTTTTACCAAAGTGAAAAATGCATAAGAAATCATTCTCATTAAAAAACACTCTCAATTATTATCATTTTTAATAATTTCATAGTCATTTTTAATAAAAAATGTCTGATGAAAAATTAATTTATGATCGACATGAATGTGACCATATTCGAAGTGCTTTAGTCAACTTCTGTTTTCGAAAGGAACAAAAATATGTAGAAAAAAAATGAAAACAATCCAAATGAGTTTAAATCCATTATCAGAACAGGCTTTCGATATCTCTGCAAGAAAACACAACCTAGCTTTTTACGTATTTGTTACTTTTACACATGAACTTTAAATGCTACATGAGTAACTGCTTTCTGAGATAACGTGTTTTTTTGCTAAAGATATGTATCTGCTTATCTATCAAACAAATTAATGTCGAGATCTTGATTCGAAACGGATTAAATATTTCAATAATAATTTAATTAGTTTGATTTTATTATTAATTATTTTAGACACGTATTTTTATTGCTCCAAAAAAATCAACACACACAGACACATGCGCACACATACATAGACACAGACTCATACTCACGCACATACACCCGCACACACACCTACACCTATACGCTCGGACGCACACATGCTCAAGTGTAAGAATCCATTATGTCGGAAGATTTTTCATTGTCACCTCTAAACCAATCCACAAGGAAATGAATGAATATCTAAAATGGGTGCCCCCTTATTATGAAGTCGCAAATGACAATATATACATCTACGAATTATATTTCCTAAACTGCCACTTCTCGGAAAGATTAGCAGCGATGGCAACGTGGTAATATCTCGTCTTCATAACCAGAGGGTTAATTGCACGTTTCAGACCTCAGTCCCCCCCAAAACACCGCCATGTAAATGATTCAAGTACATGCTAAATCCATTGGGGATAAATGACATCCTGCTGATGCGGCACAGAATTTTGAGAAGGGATAATCAGCTCAGGTGTAGTTATCATTATATTACCGTGTTTCAGAGTTACGAAGCCCTTCCGAAAATAGTTTACATATTGACCCATTTGAATTGGTTTTAATATATGTTACGGTCAAAGCCCGGAAGTTCGACCAGTTCGCGAATTGGCTGACCAATTCGCGTTTTGGCCAAAGTCCGAAGTACTTTCAATTATATTGTATATTCTACTTTGGCTGGCCTGGTAGACAAGAGGAAAAACAATATTAAGAGTAAATTAAAATAAATATAATGACATTTATGTATAAAATATAAATAAGGATATGTTGTAGGTGAAATTCGACAGATGGCGTCAACATAGAAATGTCTTTAAGTAATATTAACAAAACTATTTTTCCTTCATATTTATTTTAATTAGCCATTATATTTGCTATATGTCTTTGCAAAAAATTTCATACTTTTTTAATCTATATTTCTGGAGACAATGTGATCTGGGATCTTTAACATTAGATCTATGGAGAAGAAAAAGAATAAGGATCACTCTTAAAGGTAGTTGACAAATTGAGTATTCAATTTGCCTTTGTATTCATACATATTGCATTTTCTCAATATATAATTAGTCATTTTGAAGGCGCGCAAATTTAATCTTCTTCACGCTATCACGTTGTTACAGCATATACGTTCACTGAATAATTTTTACTATGGCTTTAATATGAGAACAGAATAACACGAAATCATATTTTCATATATCATAAGCTTATTTTTAACTCAGAGGTGTCACTTATATTTAAACTCCTTTTTAAAACAATTGTACTAAAAAAAACAAAACAGTACACAGAAGTACTCACTTTTAAATGCATCATTTTTAACAGTGTGTAAAACAATCTGCTCTTGATTTCTTTCTTCCTACTTCGACCTATCGTCCCAAGCCACTTCGCGAATTGGCTGGCCAAAGCCCGAAATCAAGAAAAGATCGGACATTGGCCAATAAGTTTACAGCAACGTTGGCAAAACGCGAATTAGCTGGTCAATAACCGTAACCCTTTGGCCGTAATATTTACATAAAACACTCCTATTTCGGAAAGATTGTTCTAAGAAAAGATACGAAGTATCAAAGTATGTAATTTTCTTGGTTTCTTGTTTGATGAAAATTCAGATATGTAATCAATGTAACAGGTGACATTATTAAAACTTCTCTATTGTCTTTGAAAACACAATGCTGTTAAAAGTCCATATCGATATGCATAATAATATGAATTCTATAAAACACACAGAATAGACAAAAGTTACATGCGTTCTGTCACTTAAATGGGATATAGTATGTCATCGGTGATAGAACTATCAGTCAATTGCAGTCCCATTATTATTCCACCAAGTTAACTGGAAATTTACTCATTTATGCGACAACTTCCCCTTCTCTTGGTAGAGTTGCTATTCAGTTTCTTTTTTATATAATAGTTTTAAGATTTTAAAAATTAGTTTGTAAAGTGACTAAACCATCTTTTTATTCAATAACATTCCTGATATCTTTACGTTTACCAGATGAATTTATACTCATGAATTATCTGACATTGAATTTAATGTGGAAAACGAAAATTGCTAATTCGTCTGCTTAGAGAAGTAATAAATGATTTCATATTTGCATAATAAACAGAAAATAACAGCATAGATTATAAAAGAATTTTAAAATCGCATTAAACGCGATAACGTAGCATGTTTAATAAGGAGAGACATTATATTTACAAATATTATACAAAGATAAACTTTTATGCACATCAAGAAGACTTAATGATATAAATTCAGTATTGTAATCTGAGAAACAATAAATTTGTTTCTGACTAAAATTTTATAATAGAATCAATTAGAAAATAATGAGCTCAATAAGATAGTTAAAGCTGTAAATTGTTAAAGAAAAAGGAAGTACATTTTAAACGAAATAAATTTCGTTATAATATCACCGAAATTTAACTACTTCTGTTATTTAGATTTTATAACAAATTCAGACTGAAAAGATATTCCACAATTAAAGCATCCCCCAAACATTAATATTTAAGAATAAAATTCTTCTAATAATAGACAAATTGAATTCATAGAATACTGAGCTTTGATACCTGAAAGAGACAATAAAGAAACTAGTTAAACGCATTTTCCTTAAAAACAATTGCGCTTTTAATCATATGCTATTATTATTCTAAACTACTTGTTAGGTGAACAAAGAGAATGTTTACTTTGTATTTTGCATGCATTATAATTTTATATAACAATTATAATCCATTGTTTGTCGCGTGTGTTTAGAATGGATATATCTCATAAATGTTGAAAATTTCTTTATTTTTGAAATTCTATCTAATAGCATATTGTTTTGTAGTATCATAAAATTCACTTGAGGGTGATTATTTCCAAAAGATTAATTCATTAATAGCTTTAAATTACAACGTAATTTTGTGTATATGAATAACTAATCAGCCTCCTTAATGTTAAAGTAAATTTAATAACATCAATTTTTTTTATTAAACTTGTAAATTTCAAATTATGAATAAATTTAAGACCAGCTATTGTAATTCTCATTAATGTAATCTTAATGATAACTCAGCAATTTATTCTTTATTTAGTTACTTTAAAATTCTAAAGTAGAGTAATATATACGAAAGAAGAGTTGAATTTATTAGCATCTAGTTATCGAGTATCCAAAACTGCTTCACGCATCAAGATGTTAATCTCATAATTTTTCTTATTTAAAAAATGTAGTTGTAGGATTCATAACGAAGTGTTATTTATAAATAACCAAGAATTTGGTCAGGAAATCAATAATTAATCAACCTTCAAAACTAGGAACATGTCAAGAAGAGCGGTGTCAATGATCTTAGCTATGCAACAACAGAAAAGTACAGAATTGCCAATGAATCCGACTCAATCAGGCATATAGACAGGTCGGGCGCATAAATTAAATCACAGTTGCTTTTCTACAAACATTTTGGACTTGATTAGCTCTATTCATAACGCGCTTCTAGGCATTTAATCAAGGTACTTGCGGTTTTATACTGACAACATGTTTGTTACTTTTAAGCAAATTTGTGTCCCAATATAAAGAATCTTATAATCTATACTTATAATAAAGCTCAATGTGTGTGTGTGTGTGTGTTGGCGCTCTACAGGCCGGACCGTTTGACCTACAACTACCAAATTTGGCACGTGTATACCTTGGAGGTTGGGAATGTGCACCTGGGGGTTATTTTTTCAAATTTTTAATTAGAATTTTATTTATTTAAAAATTAAGCGAAATTTTGGCATGTTTCTGCTATAACTTTCGAAAATATTACCGCACAAAAAAGATTTTTACATCCAGTTAAAGATCAAAAATTTATCTTTTAAATGATACCAATGTTTTAACCATAAAATTAAATTTCTATTTTTAATGAATCTTTAAATAAATATTTTAACTATATTTTTCAACAATTTTTTTCGTTCCAAATAAAAATAAAATTTAAGCTGCTCGAGCACGTTTCGTATTCATGGGAAAAAATTAGCTTTTTTCAAAGTGTTGCCATCACATTGATTAAAGCTCCATTAAAAAAAAATTAAATCTTTTTGGAAATGAAATCTGTAAAAATTTAATTTTCGACACGTGTCTGTAGGAAATGAAACAAATATGAAATATTATTTTTTCTAAAAAATAAATTCAAGAAAAATTATTTTATGATCTTTTACACTCTCTATATTAGTAATTCAATAAATCAGTTTTATTTTAAGGCAAGTTTTGCTTCATATGAATAGGAAATCCATTCAAATCAGGGCCACAAGCTAATTTGTAAATCTTTAGTAAGACAGAGATCTGCAAAAATAGTCTAAATGGAAAATGATTATATTTTATGTAACTTGATTCAATAAATGCTCTAATAAATAACGAATTTTGGATTTTACATAAAGCTTCTGCTGTGGAAATCACGAATCACAAAATGTTCTTGAAAAACTAATATTTTAAATAAAAAGAGTTAATTTTCAATCAACTAAATCAATCACTGACTGATTTATGAAAATTTGAATATCACTATTCAATAAAAAAAAGATAATTTTAGATTTTCCATCGATCGTTTAAAAGAAAATACGTCAATCATTACGCAGGTTTCTCAAGATTAATTGGACTAAGATTATGAAAATGTTGAGTTTTTCTAAATTTTTAACATTCAGAACTTTATAAATAAGTCTTAGTTGATCGCGGAAAATAGAAACATTCATTCATTTATTTAAAATTTGGTGTGTCCAGAATATTTCTCAGAATATACCTTACTGCATTAAATTTAGACTTCATAATTTTTGAAATATATTTATAGGCCGGAACAAAATATTATTATTGATTTCATTTCAATCCTTTTGAAAGCAAAACTAAAAACTGAATTTTATGCTGAATCTTAGAAATTTTTGTTGAATTATTGTTTGGGATATTATGAATTATGAAAAATATTTTGTAGTTAACATAAGACTTCAATACCGAGCGATTCTGTTTGTAATACTCACATTCAATAATAATAATAATTAATCAATAACAATAAAGATGATTAATAAAATAAAACACTTGGTTATTTTTAAAAATATCTTAATATTAATTGCAATTTCATCATTTCCATTTTTAATTAAATTTGAAATTTTGCCGGAAATGACAACAAATTAGCAAAATATATATAGTAAATTGAACGAAATTTCCAGTCACTTTAACTGACTGATTTATGAAAATTTGAATATCACTATTCAATAAAAAAAAGGATAATTTTAGATTTTCCATCTCAAGGTTAATTGGCCTTAGATTATGAAAATGTTGAGTTTTTCTAAATTTTTAACATCCAAAACTTCATAAATAAGTCTTAGTTGATCGTGGAAAATAGAAACATTCATTCATTTATTTAAAATTTGGTGTGTCCAGAATATTTCTCAGAATATACCTTACTGCATTAAATTTAGATTTCATAATTTTTGGAATATATTTATAGGCCGGAACAAAATATTATTATTGATTTCATTTCAATCCTTTTGAAAGCAAAACTAAAAACTGAATTTTATGCTGAATCTGAGAAATTTTTGTTGAATTATTCTTTGATAATTAATGAACATAAATTATGAAAAGTATTTCGCAATTCACATAAGACTTAAATGCCGAGCGATTCTGTTTGCAATACTCATATTCAATAATAATAATAATAAATAAATAACAATAAAGATGATAAATAAAATAAAACGCTATATTTTATTAAAAATATCTTTATATTAATTGCAATTTCATCATTTCCACTTTAAATTAAAGTTGACAACAAATGACAACAAATTAGCAAAATATATATAGTAAATTGAACGAAACGATCTAAACAACAATATAAGTTTGGTATGACTATAAAAAATGGAAGATTAAAAATGTTTTGTTTGAGAATCTATTAAGAGACCAGTTACTTAAAATATTTAATTGAAAATTGTAGTGAGCGGTAATACTGGCGAACCAGCTGGTCGCCAAAGGCGGCTAGTACTTTAATAAGTAGAAGATTATATTTTCATAATCCCTAATATTTTAAAATCAAAATCTTCCAAAAATTTTTAATTAATTTTTTTCGTGAAAATTTTGAAATTTATTGCAAAATTTTAAAATATTTTCTAAAATTTTGAAATATATTCATAATTTTGAAATACATTTATAATTTTGAAATATTTTCTAAAATTTCGAAATATTTCCTGCAATTTCCAAAATTTTGAAATATTTTCTAAAATTATGAAATATTTATATTTTTAATTTTTTAAAAATTTGAAATTGTTGAAAATGTTGGAATTTTTTTGTGTGGAATTTAAAAAAAAATTAGAAAGTACCTTAATGGCCTTTAAAATTTTAACATACCATATTACATATAAATAACAATGTAAGATATTAATCGTAAGTGTTAAAAGTTCGTTAGTACAATGCTTGTTGTTCATGTATTCCGTATAAGACAATGAGAAAAGAAATTATCGGATGATATTATGAAAAATATTAAGGTTATATGAAAATTATAAAGTAGTTATATAAATATATATAAAAAAATATATATAAATATTAAAGGTTTATTAAACCAAACTTTACATAAACGATATTAAAAATTTTAAATTTACATTAGGAATATGTAAAGTAAAATATGTATATTTATGTTGAAGCAATGTAATTTGATATTTTACCCAATAATATTTTAGAATGAAATGATAAATTTTAAAAGTATTAATTAAACAAGAAAATCGTCATAATTAACGATTAACATTTTCATAATGTTTCTGGAATTCATATTTAAATTCGTAAAGCTAATAAGGTCATTTCTATCTTTTTACATTCACTTTGCAGCCTTAAAGATATATTTACATAAATCGACCCAACCTATATATAATTCGTTATAATGAGTATATTCTGATTAAAATGCTTTTATTGTTGTAAAGTATTTGCATGGCTTTGAAAAAAATAAAACGTGCTAAGCGTTGCAAATTAACTTATTATACATGTGCTTTAGAATAAGGAATAACATTTAAAGTTGCAATGAATGACAGTAACATATTCACCTAGATTATAGATAAGGATAAATATTTATAGCTTCTGTATCTAAAATTAGATAAATTTTAATTTAATTTGTATTTTTATTTCATATGAGTCTATTAAGAATATTGCAACATTAAATATTCGGTAAACGTTTTTGTGAATTCATTGTTAATTACAACATAATTAGAGATAACAATTATGCAGCTGTCAATGCATTTATTGAGATATGAACCATATAATTACATATTATGTGAATAATAAGGGTTAATTTTCAAATTATTAAGACAAACTTATTCTCTTTTAAAAAATGTCACCGTCGTTAATTACTGCAGGTCTTTGATAAGTGGTGTTTGATTATAATGTCATTAAAATACATTAAAGGGTTCAGAAAATCAAAAACATTTATAAGCTACATTATGCGTATTTATTTCATATTTAGCTTCGTTTCTCATTGCTTTTGGCAGTCATACATTTTTTTTCAAATCATATTTGATTTCCCATCTAAATTATTGTAACTTTTCCGAATTACAAATGCTTTTTTTCAAATCATATCTAATTTTATATCCAAACTATGGTAACTCTTTTACGTATTTCATGTATTTTTTAAAATCATATCTAACTTTTTATCCAAATTATGGCAATGTTTTCGAATTTCACATTTTGTTTTTTCGAACTATATCTAATTTTCCATCTAAATTATGACAGCATTTTTGAATTTCATATATATATATATATTTTTTTTCAAACCATAGCTAATTTTCCATCCAAATTGTAGCAACATTTTAGAATTTCATATTTTATTAGAATTCAAATAGAATTCATATTTCAAATCATATGTTATTTTGCATCCAAATTATGGCAACTTTTTCGATTTTGGCTTTTTCTAATATAACCTTTTTTATATAAGTAATTACCTACTATGATAAAATTCTTTTGTAATTAAATTCACTGGAAAATTATCTCTATTTATCACATTGTCGTATCCATGCTGAATTTTGTAATTTTATTTCACCAATATCCATGGTTCCCATTCTTTGAGGGTTTGTATATATAAACATTCGTTTCAAATCGTATGTTGAAATTATACCAAATTTTCTTGAATTTGAAAATTTTTAATGGATGAATTTTTTTATGCAAGTTATTATCATATGTAACTCAAGTAAAAGTAATCTCTGAAAACCCTACCTATGTTATATTTTAGACCATTTCTGTTTTGTTGATTCTAACTTGGTTAATTTGAAGGAAATGAAAATTATTTGAAAACATAATTTTTTGTTGTGAAATTACGAAATCAATATTTTACTTTAATAAAAAAAATTCTTAAAACTCATTAACAGCAACAGCGTACACACAAAAAATGTTTTAATATTAATTCAAAGTGCGAGATTATAAAGTCAGCTAGAAAAAATGAAAACAATATCTATAAAATATACTTAAAAGCATTGCATAGTTCTGAAGTTATTGTGAAAAAAAATTAAAATTTTAAATAGTACTTTTTTAATTAACATTTAATGATGAATATTCGATATGGGAGGGTTCATCTGTTTCTTAAAGATTTTGAATTGAAGAAGACAGAAAAAAAAATGTATTAAAATATTTAACAAATAGATGGCTGCGAAAAAAATTTAAATTCTACAAATTAATGAATATTGGAATAATTTTAAGATTACTAAGTATAGGTTAATCCATCCTCTAACTGTTTCAATTACAGTTAGTTATTACAGAATTTGTGAGCTCTAATGGCTACAAATAATTCAAAACATATTATTATATACAAACAATATTATTTATAAAGTATTTTTTAAATAATATGAGGTACAAACTTGCATGCTGAGAATACAAAATAAATAAACATGGATTTTCGCTGTTATTACAATAAAAACATCCATAAAATAATTAAAATATAGATTAATATAAAACTGTATTGAAATGTTAAACTAACTAATCAAGGCATTAAACGAAGTGCATTATAATGAGCGCTGCTTATGGCAATAAAATGCACTATGAGCACCTGTAAATAAGGAAAGCTGCATTTACAATTTGTTACTGTGTGGTTACTGTGCGCACAAAACATTTTGAGCTATATCTAATTATATATGATACAATTTATAGAAAGTATGTCATCTTCTGATAAGTTTTTTGTTAAAATGTAATTAAATTATAGGTAGTTTAAATGTAATTAATAATAATGTAATTAAATAATACAATATAATTAAAGTGTAGGTTAATATAATTGTATTGAAATAACTAAACGGACCAAATTAGAAAGCAAAATGCTTTATAATGTGCGCTGCCTATGGCTGTAAAATTTAATAACTTCGCAGTGTGAATACCTGTAAATAAGAAGAGCTACATTCCAAATTTGTAATCTCTGTTGAATGCTTATCCCGCAGAGCACTTTTAAGGATTTTTAAATTATATGTGCCACAATTTACAGATAGTATACCATTTTCTGATCATTTTAATTTAAAATTATAACCAAACATTGTCGTTTGAGCAATTACTTTTATCCTCTGACAGGAAGTAAATATTTTATTCAAATATTTCGTTTTAATTCTCGTAAAACAATATATTTATTCTAAAATTGTTTGCACAATCTATCTATAAAATGAAATTAAAGAGTTTGTAATGAATAAAATTGATTTATCTTTCCTTTTATGTCGTTCAAAGGGAATCATAATGAAGTTAAATGCTCTCCAATATTGAATTTCTTATTTTTCTTTTCCATTTGCAGTTATTACTTTTCGTATTTTATCTTTCTGAAAATATCATTTGTTTGAATATCTTTTATCTGTTTCAAATATTTTAAATCAATTTAGTTGTATGATGTGAATAATTTGTAATGTATGAATCAATATTTGAATTAAGTCCAAAAGTGATGATATTTCTTTCAGGGGAAAAGATAAGTTTTTTTTTCTTTCCTGTCGGCTAGGTTATAATTTCTTTTTATTTGCGATTAATGAATATCGAGTGTATTAAAGTATGTATGAGTATCGTGTGTATTATTATTAAATTTTATAACAAGGTTATAAAATTTTAAATGATGTAAGTGCAATTTCATAAGGTTAAGATTTTTAATATATTTTAATAAAATGATCCAATGATAAAACAAACGAATTTTCTTTTAGAGGGAAAAAAATAAATAAAATAAATAATTTGTAATATTTTTTTATTCTTTACGAAAATATTTCTAAAATGTGAAAAAAAAAAATTCAGTTTTAATGACTCCATCCATGACACATTAATCATTTTTGGAAATCAAAACTGATTTTATTGCGATTATAACGACATACGGTAATCTATATCTATATCTATATCTATATCTATATCTATACTTATAATAAAGCTCAATGTGTGTGTGTGTGTGTGTTGGCGCTCTACAGACCAGACCATTCAACCTACAGCTACCAAATTTGGCACGTGTATACCTTGGAGGCCGGGAATGTGCACCTGGGGGTTATTTTTTCGAATTTTTAACTAGAATTTTATTTATTTAAAAATTAAGCGAAATTTTGACGTGTTTCTGCTATAACTGCCGAAAATATTACCGCACAAAAATGATTTTTACATGAAGTTAAAGATCAAAAATTTATCTTTTAAATGATACTACTGTTTTAATTTTAAAATTAAATTTCTATTTTTAATGAATTTTTAAATAAATATTTTAACTAGGTTTTTCAATAATTTTTTTCGTCAAAAATAAAAATGAGGATTAAGGACGTTTCGCATTCATGAGAAAAAAATAGCTTTTTTCAAAGTGTTGCCATCACATTGATTAAAGCTCTAACTGAAAATAAATTAAATCTTTTTGGAAATGAAATCTGCAAAAATATAATTTTCGGCAAATGTCTGTAGGAAATGAAACAAATATGAAATATTATTTTTTCTAAAAAACAAATTCAAGAAAAATTATTTTATGATCTTTTACACTCTCTATACAGGGTGTTTATTCAGTCCCGGATCCATTTTGATATTTAATGACTCATAAAATAATGAAGATGTAAACAAATTTATGGCATTTATTGATGGAATAACTCATATATTTTCCTTTTCAAGTTTGAATGATTTTACTTTTGTAAATATCGTCTGCGCGTGTTTTTAATTTCAGATAATTTCATTTTCCAGTCTAAATATCTGTACTTTTCTAAATATCGTCTGCTTATTAATTGCATTTTTCTCTCTTTTGTTTTTGGCAACTATTGAAATGTTATGTTTACTTTTGATGTGTTTGTTAAATGTAGTACTTTTGTATGTGATGTTTTATTCGATCGGATATTAAGGAGAATGTATACACCACAAGAGAAAGCACAGATTTTATGGTGGTCATAGAGTTAATTTCCAATCAACTAAATCACTGACGTTTAAGAGTTAATTTCAAATCACTTAAACTAAGTGATTTATGAAGATTTGAATATCACTATTCAATAAAAAAATGATAATTTTAGATTTTTCATCAATCGTTTCAAAGAAAATACGCCAATAAGCGCGCAGGTTTCTCAAGATCAATTGGCCTAAGATTATGAAAATGGTGAGTTTTTCTAAATTTTTAACATTTAAAACTTCATAAATAAGTCTTAGTTGATCGTGGAAAATAGAAACATTCATTCATTTATTTAAAATTTGGTGTGTCCAGAATATTTATCAGAATATGATACCTTACTGCATTAAATTTAGACTTCTTAATTTTTGAAATATATTTATAAGCAGGAACAAAATATTATTATTGATTTAATTTCAATCCTTTTGAAAGCAAAACTAAAAACTGAATTTTATACTGCATCTCAGAAATTTTTGATGATTTATTGTTTGAGATATTACATAAACTATGAAAAATATTTTGTAGTTAACATAACACTTAAATACCGAGCAATTCTGTTTGCAATACTCATATTCAATAATAATAATAATTAATAAATAACAATAAAGATGATAAATAAAATAAAACGCTTGGTTTTATTAAAAAATATCTTAATATTAATTGCAATTTCGTCATTTACATTTTTAATTAAAGTTGAAGTTTTACCGGAAATGACAACAAATTAGCAAAATATATATAGTAAATTTAACGAAACGATCTAAACAATATAAGTTTGGTATGACTATCAAAATTTGAAGATTAAAAATGTTTTGTTTGAGAATCCTTTAAGAGACCAGTTACTTAAAATATTTAATTGAAAATTGTAGCGAGCGGTAATACTGGCGAACAGGCTGGTCGCCAAAGGCGGCTAGTGATAATATAAGAAGGAAATTTTATTCGATAGACAATTTTATTTTATAAATATTAATTAATCACTATAATCATTTGCATTAAAATTATTTATTTTTAGAAAGAAAGTAAATAAGTAATGATGTCGTTTTTCGCGGAACAAATACCCATTATACTTACTGTATTCTTAAACTGTGAGCCTTTAACTTTTCAATACAGTATTATTTATAGAAAGTAATCAATATAATATAATCATATTTAAACTTTAGGTTTCCATACATATATACTTTATACTATTTTAGAAGCCTTGTGCCGTTCTTTTCGTTGTGCTGTATATTTATTGCTTAATTTTCTATCTATATTTTCCTGTTTATTCAATAATATCGTATAAGAGAGTACCAATCTTCGTCACACTTTAAACCCTTTCACCATTAATTGATTTTGAAGTAAAAAAATAATTATCAATAAATTCACCAATGTTTCTTATTGCTCAATTTTCTCTCCATATTTTACTATTTATCCAGTAATATCGTATAAAAGAGCATCAGGCTTCGTCACACTTTAAACCCTTTGACAATTGATTGACTGAATTTTTTTAAATCATGCAATATACTGAAACCTACTCAACATGGAAAAATATGCTGTGTGATTGACTTCGTCATACTGATAAGATAAAATAATAAGCATTTCAGAACAATAACTCTTCTCATTCAATGTTTAATTCAAAATTCGATAAAAAATTACTTTTGGTGAAAAAATCATTTACAAAATTCTTCGTTCTGGATTTTTAATTATTGTGATGAGATATGTATGGAAATATAGATCAGCAGTCCCTTTTTTATAGAATTCTTCCAGAAACGGATATAAATATTCAATTCTTATATGAAACTCTTACATAGAATTATATTCTTTTAGTTCCCATCGAGCCTATACCTCTGAACTTGCAACCATTATAGTTAATATTTTTTGGGTAAATGAATAGTAAGTCGTATGTATGACTTACCATTCATTTATGACTTCGTAATACAATATGATGAAGATCAATCAGACTTGCCGTAGGGGTAATAGAAGGATGGAGATAATTGAAGGATTTAAACTTAGGCAAAGTTTAGAGTCTTAAATAATTTAAAAAAAAGACAAAAAAAACCCATGATTTTTTTAACAATTTATTGAAATTTGGCTACAGTAATTTTGTGATTTTCTATAGTTTTAATAAAATAATGCTTATAAGCGTGTATAATATCTTTGAAATGGATCATACATGCTGAATAGATTGTGCATCATGTTGCTTTATAGGACATATTTTGGAACTAAATATGGAACAAGTATCTTCTTTGGTAGGAGATGCCTCAAAGTAAAAAGGTTTCCAAAATTTTAAAGACGCCTTTTTTTATATAATGATCTGGATTTTAGAACCTCAATGAATTGAGTTTCAATGTATTCAAAGAATCCTAAACACTCCTTTTTATACTACTTTAAAACTAAAAAATAAGCCTTCCAACAATAATATCCATTTTATTTCATAAAAATATTTATATATATTAAAATATTTTAAAATATTTAAAATATTCATTGTTTTCATTGTACTCAATTGAGTTTCGCTAAAAATGAATGTATTTTTTGTTTGCAATTGCTATGTAATAGAGAATAAGTCAAAATCAAATAGAATTTGACGAACACAAAATATTATCTGTATCCGTTGTTTCAGATAAAAGGTTTGTAAATAATAAAATAAATAAAAGACACTTTAAATGAATGAGAAAATAAGATAAATTTAAATAAATAACTGGCTTGTGAATAAAATGAAATTTCTATTTGTAAATTTATTTTACAACGTACAGAAAAATAAATTAAAGAAATCAATGATTGCCATTTAAAATAGGATTTTTTTGGTTATATTGCCTTAGGATTATATTGCCTTTATGTGAATTCTCAGTACATGATACTATTACTTAGGTAATAATTTTATAATTTGAAACTCTTATGTAAAAACCTTTTATTTGATTCATTTTTAAGTTGCATATTTTTTATTTATTTATCAGCGGAGCTTCAGTAAGATGTACTGCATTCTAATCACAATTGTTTCGACCCTTTGGTTTGACACGAAATGCATAATTTACCCACTTATTATCATAACAGCTTTCATTCAAAAATATTTGCTAGAAAAGTTTTATCTTCCAAGAAATTTTGTGTTGTGTGTGTAGGGGGAGGGGGTTATGAATGTTAATCTGAATGTTAATCTTCAGGGTCGCCACAAAGATAGAATGACAAACAGAACGTTTATATGATTTTTTTATTACGAAGATGCAATGAAGATTAATTATAAAGTTACTTTATCCTGAGCCCCAAACAAATTTTCAACGCAACAATTTTTTTCTCACATAAAAATATAATACCAAAATAACATTATCACAATATGTTTATGTAGAAGATGCTATTTTTCTTGCTTAAAGATTTGTCATATATATTTTCCAAACTGACAACAAACTCTGGCCGTGACCATACGATGGTACATCTTCGACGCTTTTTTTCAAAACATCTGCTACGCATTTTCTTAACATTTTCATCAATAAGATATTCAACTCAATACCCAACAAATCAAAAAATAATTATGATTGATGTCTTAATTAATGTCCGATACCAACTCGATCCATAATGAAAGGTTGATACGGTGAAATGCTTTGTTTGTCTATAGTTCACGCCATCGGAAAGTGTCACAAGCGCGGATAAATAAGTGGTTGTCATACCTTTAGGGTCTGCTTGCAACTCACTTACATCAGAACAGTATTAGAGTCTTGACTTTTGGTGGGTTGAGAAATGTGAAATGATTTATGCCTAGAATATGTAGGTGAATCCGTGATGGTGTTAAATGTTCTGGATTAAAGTCAGGCTGAACAAATTGAGTCATTATGGAAAATATTATAATTATCATGTATATATGTATGTCTCTTTTCAACATGTATTTAGATAGATTTAATAATAATCTCTGAATGCATTTTAACTTCTGGTAAGATTAAATATTCATAAATTCTAAAGAGACTCCATTTTGTATTATGCATTTCCTTATGCTTTTACAATTATGAGGAATCAGCATATTTGCTTAAGGTTGGCCGTGTTTCATGATGTTGGACATTCATAGCGAAGAGAGTATGTAATTGAGTTGAGTTTTGAGTTCACAATGAATTGAGTTTTGTGTGAACAAAAGTGAAAGAATATTTATCTTTATTAAGTATTTGCATTTGTAAAACAACTAGCATATCGATGATGTACAGCTAAAGATAGGACCAAATTTAAAGAAAACAAAAGTGAGTCAAGTTGTTTTAAAAATTTATCTTTGTAGTTAAAAGAATTGCTCATATGTGCAATGGAAATCTTGTACACTGATGATATTTTAGTATACGTGATTTTTCTTGTTACAGGAATGACTATTGAAATCAAAAAGTCTCATTAACAAATATTTCCTTTTTTTTTCTTACCCTGGTCACTATTAACTGAATCATGTATACCAACGATATGTATTAGACTAATGTTTCTTAATACAGATGTGTAGCACTCTCTTATTTTTTTTACCTAGATTTTATATTTTTTAAAATTATTACCAATCTGAAGTGCCTACTTCATTTTGATTTGACGCCAGTATTTGTCATTAAAAAGCTATCAGTGGGATTTGTAAATTATGACTAGGGTTGGGTGAATTTTGATTGAAATTTTATCATATCGTATGATATCTAAGATATCGGATTTTATGATACCTGAGAATTGGATTTATTTATATTTCAGAAAATAACTCAACGTAATTAATAGTAATCTTTTTTAATGACAAGAATAAAACAGAAAGTCTGTACTTTAGATCTAAGAAACAAAACAAAAAACCACAACCACTAATTGAAAACGAAAACAATTAGAAGGAAAAAAAATAATCACAGCTTTTGTTGAATGTAATTATCATCAGATTTCAATTGACTGATGTTTCATCAAATTTATTTTAAGTACACTTTTTCTCCATTTGGTATTATTTTACAGTAAAAAAAAAACACGATAAAAATTTCAATACTTTTAATTCTTTTGTTTTTTTAAAAAAATATTTCATTTTATTTAATCCTGAATCACTTATGACCAAATAATTTTAAATTGATTTTTAACCCCGTGTTAGTCACACTCATTAGTTAAGATTTTGGTACGATCTCGTCTTCATCCTTTCAAAATGTTCGGATTCATTTAAAAACTAAAGAAAAAGCCGCCATATTCGTTAGGAGTAGAAAACAAAGCTTCTCTTGAGAAACATTCGATTTTCAACTTTTAGGATTGAACTTTTTTGAATAGCTGTATTTGGAAAATTTGGAACTATATCTTGGAAGAAACAAATATCGGACTTGATTACTACTAGATATTGAAATTAATTGATTAATTATCAAGTGGGAAAGTATTACCTGCTTTAAAATATCTTATAAATCTACGATATTTTTAAGGGGGTTTAAAAAATAATGTGGCGTTTTATTTTTTTCATTGATATATTGACTTATTTTCCACCGAATTTTATTGTTCGTAAAAGTTTAATCTAAAAATAAACACATATTTTAATTTGTTTATTTGATTTCATCAATGGTTTGAAATGACTTCAGGATGAATTATATCCATGGTGTGTGATAATTTCAATTAGTTGATACATATAATTCACTAAGTTTACTGAAAACTGCATGAGGATATATTTATATATTGCTTCTGTATTTGTAGATAAGAATGTTAAAAAATACCATCAAAGACAGTTATGTCTGAAAATTGTATTAAAAGGTTTAAGCAGTAAGTAAATTTAGATTTTTTTAAAAAGCAATTGGGCGATACATTCTAGTAAAATAATAAAATTTTTATTAGTGATAAGAAATTTGAAAAATGATGCAAATATTTTTAATATGAATAACAGAAAAAAATTCCAACAGATTTCATGTCTATTTTGCTTCTTATTGGTTTCGTTTTGCTTTTAATTCTCACCTAATAGGCCTTTTTCGCTACGTTTCAATTGTACAATCAAAAATTGAAATAAATTCCTTTAGTTCAAGTTTCTCTTTTTTATAGAAAATACATCTCGTCAAATCCAATTTATTAAAAGTTTTGATTTATTTTAAATTGGATTTTAAAATAAATATAATAATTATTTAAATTAGTTAAATTAAATTTTAGTTAAATTTAAAATAAAATAAAATTAAATTTAAATTAGTTAAAATTAATTAGTTAAATTAAATTTTAAAAATTTAGAAATATTGTTTCATTTTTGTTTTAGTATGGAAACATTATATATTTATTTATTATTTACCGACGCATTTGTTACACTTTGCAAGATTTGTATTTTTTTATTGCGTTAAACTATTGGTAAGAACGAAAGGGTTCTTTTTTGTTATTGGCCAGTAGCCAAATTGTATATATTAAATGACATCAAATGTTTTATTAACCTAAAATGTCGAATGGACCATTTATGACTTCAGTATTCTATATTTTAAGTAAACCAAACTGTATTTTTCACCAGTATTTAAATGTGATATTGACTTCCAACTGACAGTTAAATATTCACTTTCTCTTTCCTTTTTAACGAATTATTACAGAATATGAATATTAAGATCTCGAAACACTAGACATATCATATAATTTTATTTTCAGAATTATAGTATCGTAGTTCTAAATTAATTATGGCTCATTTTTAAAAAAATATATTATAATAGCTAAAGAAACTTTTCACTGCAACTGAGTTTTTTGGCGAAAACAACTGATAATTTTTTTTTATTGAAAATTAAATTGCAATGATTTAAAATTTAATTTACTTGATAATAATCTATTTATTTTCAGATAATTAGAAATGTAATTATGCTTCAGTTCAGAAGTGCTATTTCTCAATCAATAAACATTTTTCAAAGTAAAGTCATGAAAAATGAAAAAAAAAAGTCTCATAGATGAAATAAATATTGAATAAATTAAAATAATTTACAACTCTATTAGTTTATTAAGAAGAAGAATCGTTTAAAACTCAGTTTGATTCTACTTATTAATATTTAGTTTATAGTTCAATTATAATTTTTTTCTTATATTCACTTTTAGATATCGCCGGTCGTGTGGTACTTAAATTAACTTAATTGATAATATTTGTATTTAAATAAGTTATGACAATGTTGAAGCAGTACAACTTTATATACATTGCTCAAATGAGTAAATTTCCAAATATAGGTGCACCAAAAAATAACAGAAAAGATTGATTAGAAATTTTCATTTTTACAAAAATGAAGTAAGTAAAGTCACTTAAAATTGTATTTAAAGACGTTACTTATATCATTGGAATGCATTTAAGTGAATTATTAAGGTGTAATTCGAAGAGATTATAAAAAAAGTGGTTTTGCATCTTGTAAGATATTACGAAAATTTATAAAAAAATCCTGAATAATTTAATTTTAAATACGATAAAGCGACATCTTTCTCTTATTTTTAATATTTTATACGATATCATCAGGTTTTCCTTTTATGTAATTCATTTAAAGCAATAGAAATGAATATACCTATCATGCACTTTAAATGAAATAACTGAATGCTAATAACTGAAAGATCCTTTTGTAACTGAGTTTTGTTATTATAATTATATGTAAATCATGTAAAATATTTACAAGTAAAAATATATATATTATTAATTTTTTAAAACAAATATGGGCAATTGAAGCTCTTATTACCTTCGATAGAATAAATTAAATTCGATAAATAGATGAGATTTTTTAAAAATAATTTTGAACTTCAAGGCTTCAAACATTTTTTTTCTGAACTATTATTCTTATAATATCTTTCAGGATGATCTTGGGAAAAAAATAAATAAAATTAAAATAATGTATAAAATGGCAATATTTTTTTAGTAGAATAAGAATTAGGTTTCAATTTATAGCATAAATATGTATGATTTATTAAAGTAGATTGCTACATATTATTCACAGAATTGAATTATAATTAGCATGTTGCAAAGGTACGTTATCTTTAAACAAATGTTATAAAGCAGAGCTAATGCAATACAGAAAGAAACTATTTCTCTTTATATAGATGATATTAAAAGTTATTCTTTCTTGATTTAATTACTCATTACAATATTAAGAATGACAAAAAAGTACTATTATGCAGGCTATAGAAGAAATTGATTGTACAATGAATAGAATTCAAATTATCTAAAAATTCAATTTGAAAAATCTGTGTCAATAAACGATAGAAAATGACAATTTTTAAACTAATTAGTAAAAAATAATTTTTTAATGTCTAACATTACAATGTAAATACATAATAAATAATAAAGAATGAATAAAATAATAAAGCTTTTATAAAACATTTTAAATGTAATAATTTAAAAATATTCATAAGTAATTTTAACAAAAAGAGCATGGAATTTTAAATGCGAGGTATAAAAAAAAAAAGATTTCAAACAGAATGATATAGTTTTCCACCTAACTTCCTAATGACTTTGAAATAAAGAACATTTTGTGTTATTTTTTAACTGGATAAATACTTTGTAAAATTATACAATCTGTCATTAAATAGAGAAATTTAAAAAAGTCATTCACTTAAATCAATAAATATACAAGGTTCGAACGTAGTAATAATGGAAGACAAAAACTTAAGGGTAATACTAAAACTTCTTTTATAAAATAAACAAAGTATGACAAAAATGACAAAAAATTTAAAAATTAATAAATTGAATTAAGACAATAATAAATAATATAAATTCGAAACTTTAGAAATTGAGCGAAATTATTTTGAAAATATTTGGGAATTGAATTTATAGTGATTTCGAGAAAAAAAATAATTGTTTAGATCATATTTCACCAAACTTAATTTAATATGAAGTATAAAATTGAGAAAAGGAACAAAAAAAAATTTTTGAAAGAAGAAAACGAATTATTTTATTAAATGTCAACTTCAATAGACAAAATTTATGAAGGTTGCACCGTATTTTTACGGCTAGGAGCTATAAAAGTAGGCTGTTAAGATTTAAATTATATTTATCAAGAATGAAATATATGAATTAAATGTAAATAATCTATCCTTTTATTTTAACCTATGTTAAGTATTCAACATAATATTACTATCGTATTTCAAGGAAAGAGCATTTTATTTTAAAATGCTGCATATTTAAATGTTTACAAATTTATCGAATCAAAATATTCATCGCAGGAAAACTCAATTTTAAAATAATAATTTCGAAATTCTCTCTGGTACTTAACAATATTTTCTGTTTATATTTTCTAAAATAATAATAATAAAAAGGATATTTTTATAGCTGTTCTTGGAACTATTTTATTTTGCCTCCAACCAAATTTTAATATTTTGTTTTACAAGAAACCTAAAGCATTTGGGGAATTATAAATAATTCCTATCTTCTAAATCCTTACATTTGAAATGAAAATATAATGAATTTTAAAGTAAGATAAAATTTCCATCTCAAAACGAAATTGAATTCTCCCATTGCACTTTATCCATAATAATTTTATAAGAAAACGATTCAAATTAAAATTTGCATGTGGAACCCTATAATGCACAGAAATCGATTACGGTGCGTTATGCACTGGAATCAAAATTCAGAGAAACGAGAAAACTCGTTTAACTGCTTGTGTTAAAAAGAACTTCATAATTATTTTCTACCTGCTGCCATCTGTTAAACTTTTATAGAAATAATTTTTTTTTATTTCTCGATCTTATAATAACTTATAGAAGATTTTCAGTAGTTAAAAATTGTTTATTTGGGATAGAAAAATTTCTTTTTTGGATTAAAAGCAGAAAATGCTTAAGTTTCTCAAGTCAGGCATTCTAACATTTGATATATTTATAAAATTTAATTCTTATATGAAATTTAATACACAAGAGTAAACTTTAATCGTAAATTATTGAAACCAGTTGATTCGAATTTTGATGCTATCGTCTAGACTAATAATTGAATTTTCTTAAGAAAGACTAGTCTAAAATATTCTAGAAAAATGTTTTCAAAAACGAAAATTACCATTTTGAATATTCTATTTCTAGAACGTAACGTTCTTTACAAGAAAACATTTTAAATAAGTAAGGGAATACTTTTAATTTAATATTAACCATTTTCTCATTTAAAATTTATATAAAGTTTCAGTATTATAGTTTTAAACATTTTACGTTGCTTTTACGTCATTAAAAGTTTTCATTATTTTTAACCGGTTGTACACAGTTTATATAAATAAATTCAATTACAATCGATAATTCTTTTTTAACAAATTCCATCTATTTTTGGAATATTTCTAATAAAGTTTTGAAATTTTATGGTATTTAAATGGTATTAATTTATTAAATTAAGATTGAGTCGCTTAAGTTTTATTCAAATTGGATATTTTTATTATTTATTTTCAAAATTGCATATATAAACAATATGCATATATTAGCAATATATCCAATATTGCTAATATAAACGTTTAATCTAATTTATCAACATATTAAGGCAATGAGAAAAAAAAATGGTGGTAAATTGCCTGTCGAGATTTCCTTTTTTGTTCACATTTTAAAAAATAATGGCGAGAAAAATGTTCAGTGTCATAAAAAATAACAGTTATTAATTTTTTAATAAAACGTATACAGTTAACACCATTGACATTTCAAAATATTAGTAACGGTTCCTATTCTAATCTGAAGACATTTGAAATTGCATCTATTTTTTTTTCTGTTCTTTATTGACTTATTATAAAAAAATGCAACAGGTGGCAGCACGACACATTTTTTAAATATTTGTTATTTAGTACTTGGACTGACATGGTTTGAACTCGCTGACTTTTCTCAAATCTCTTGTATTTAGTTAAACTTAGGTGTTCGATATTCAAAGAACAAAACTTAATCTGTAGATTTCACCTTATGTATTGGATGTTAACGTTATACAATGTTCCACTTAAGAATGCATCTCTTGTCGTGCGATTAATTTTTCATATTTATAATAGAATTTGGCATTAAAAAAAGAAAGAAAAAATTGTTTTTAAACATTTGGAATAAATTGTTGCAAATGAAAAGAAATTGGTTGCAATTTTAGATTTTCCAATAATTGTTAACTCCATTACTGGATAATATCAATTATTCTAGTGGTTATGTGACAAAACACCTATTGTAGGTACAATTCCGATTTATTCTACAAATTATAACAATTATCATGACTATTATGTTGATAAAAATTTCCTTATTAATACAGTTTTTCATTCTAAACATTTTTATATTACAGTTTATCGCTAAATTTCATATCACTATCTTCCATAAGTAACTCAAAATTTTTGTTTCGATTTTTGAAAACGAATCTAATATATGGTAGTGTGAATTTGTGTATTTGTTTCAATATTTTGTACATATTTTCTTTTTATAAAAATCTGTATGTAATTAATATATTTGAAAAAGATTATGGGATTTTAATAAAAGTCTGTCTAAGAAAATTACTTTATTTATCATTTTACAAATTAAAAAAAAAACTGAAACAGAGAATTCTACGCATAATTTATCAGACAGATTATTAAATTCCTTTTTATAATGTCTGAATTGATTCCTACTATAATAATGGTTAAAAGAATAAAAATAATGTTATCCTGACAATGATTTAAGCCGATGTAATTTATGAATTTCATAGAATTTAATTTGAGCAAAACTGTTATAAATAACACATTCAGTAGATTCATAACTTTAGCCACAAATCAAAGACATTATCCAGTACAATTGAATAGATGAAATGGACTAATGATTTCATTCAAATGAGTTTCAAAATTATCTAGGTCGTAGAATCATAATGTTGATTATCCGAATCTCATTTCAAATTTAAATTATCATCAGCGGTTCCATAAATAGTTAGAGGAAACATTCTGGGTATTTTGGAATCTATCCTATATGCTTGAGCATAATTTATTTTAATTTTTAAAATGAGATTTCATCATTTATATATAATATTTTATGCCGCTAGAAAATACGAATAACATAAATATAATACAGAGTGGGCAAAAAGTACGTAA
Organism: Argiope aurantia; assembly: GCA_026543865.1. Classification (NCBI taxonomy): domain Eukaryota; kingdom Metazoa; phylum Arthropoda; class Arachnida; order Araneae; family Araneidae; genus Argiope; species Argiope aurantia. Next base: position 334,599 of record JAPMOR010123505.1, read on the forward strand.
AAACTTTAAAAATTCATAAATCCCGTAAAATTAAGCAAAATAGAAAACGTTTTTTTTTCTTTTCGATTTAGCATCGATAAGTCACGGAAATAATTTTTTAGGTAAGAAAAAAAAAAAAATTCAAAAACACTGTCACTTTGTGGAAATGGAGTGGTTTCTGAGTGTACATTCGTGGATTCGACGTCGGCCAGATGCGTCAGTTATGCGTAGTTACGTTGCCATGGAGCGAAAAATGAGCGGCATTTGTCCACAAGATGTTATCCACAAGGTGGGATCTTGTTCAATTTTGGTGAGAACCCACCGCGTAAATGCTTCTCTCTCTACTGTATCCGATGCTAAAAGTTCATGGCAATACTATAATTTGTATGGATACTGATTAAGAACTCCATGAAGAATGTTGCGTATGGAGGATGGTGGTTCTCGTGGACTACATGTCCCTGTCACGGTTTCGGAAGCTAATGTTTCTATTTCGGCTCCGAACGTGTCTGCTTTAGACTTGGTCATCCGGACCTTACACGATCTTCCAGCGATCCAGTTTCCTCAAATTGCTGAATAAGCTTTATGAGGTCTACCACTGTTAAAGGTCCTTTCCCATTCTTCAGATTTTTTGAAGTCGGAATTTACGCAGTGCAACAGTCGCTGATTCCTGGTTCAGGTAAAACAGCTTCACCAACAAAGCTTTATCTTTTCAGCATAGCATTCTTGTTTACTTACATAGCATGCAAAGGAGAATTGATTCTGGATCAAGAGAGTAAGTATTTATAATCGTCTGTCTCAATTAGACTTGGATACTAATAAGTCGTTCATACCAGCGTCACCTATCGGCTGTTTGTTGAATTATTTTTTTATCTTTCCTAAAAAAATCCCATGACTTATCGATGCTAAATATACAAACTGTTTTTTATTTTGCTTAATTTTACTGGCTTTATAAATTTTTAAAGTCTTTAAGGACTTTTTGCCCACCCGGTATCAGCTAACTTTTAATCCGTTTTATTTTAAATTAAAAAGATTTAATGATACAAGTTAAACATTTCACCCAATTAAATGGAAGTTAATAGAACTATATGAATCTACAGGAACTAAACTAATGTCCACAGGTTTTTAAGCTTCTATTTCCTAGAACAAATATGTTAAATAAATATGTTAAATATTCATACCATGAAATAAAATTGAAGCATCAACAGAGATTGTGATATCGAAAGAAAGTAAATGGTTACTACTATTACTCGTCTCTGTGTGTGCATTGATAAGAACAAATATAATAATAAGTAAAAATACTAATATGAGAATGTTTTTAATTTATGTAATATAATATAGTAATTTATATAAATAACAGTAATTTAAATTCAAAATAATAAATTATTCATATAAATTTATTTTTCTTAGTAAAAATGTTAGAGTTATTTCTGATTATTTAATATCGAGAAATAAGTTTTAAAAATTTTTAATTATTCATGAGCAATATTATTAGAACTTTTTTCAACTAAACGAAATAACGATGCTTCGATCGATTTCA
>JAPMOR010123505.1:336214-372615 GCA_026543865.1 Argiope aurantia
GCATCACTGTCTGGCTAATAATTTTTTACAACACAACAAACATATTCAATGCATAAAGAACTCTGTCTTTCTTGCGTTAAGATTTTCAGCAAGTTTTATTTTTCCTCATTATTTTAACGTTATCATTTCTAAATCTCGAAACTTCGGTTTTTTTTTGTTTTCATGAATGATATCACCCTTTTTGGTATACATAAAGCAAAGGGAAATAAAGAAAATTCATTCCATGATTTTTTCTCCCAATTTATTTTAGATCAGAAATGAAGGAAAATGATATGTGAAAAAAAGTACTTGATATAATCTATTCAGTAAATAAATTAAAGACTTGACAACGATAACAAAAGCAGATAAATTGATTCTATATAAAAAAAATCAACAATAATAAGAATATTTTACATGGAACATTTATAATTGGTAGCGATCGTTATATAAATATTAACATTACTTATGAAAATTGAGTGCAAATTGAATATACTTTATAGCATTAGATACTACTTTAATCTTATATTGATATGCTTATGGATGAGAATTGCAAATAATTATTAAACGTAAAAATTAATATTCAAGCTAAAATTAATTAGATGCGCAAGACTTATTATTCTAACAATAATTTTCCAACATACTAAGTAATGTCTTAATTATTTCGATAAAACTATAAGTGAGAATATGTTAATTGAGAATAAGCGTAAAAAATCAATCAGATGAGTTAGATTCATCCATTGAATATATATTTTTTATGAGATTAGATACTGATTTAATGATGTTAACTTTATTATGAGAAATATATGATAATTGAGAATAAATGTTAAAATTAGTCATAAGCACGATGCCCATCAGTCAAATAATGCTTTTTGGTTGAAAGATATTGCCATAATCATATTGATATAGTCATGTTGAGAATTCCTTAACTGAGAATAAGTGGCCACTTCGTCAGATGTATCCTGTAGATTATGGCTAAAATGCGTAGCTTTAAGAATATTTACGGAAGTAACCGAAAATAAATAAAAGTATATCTGAAAGCTGCAAATCCTTGGTTTCAGGGGGGAGAAAAAAGTCATGCTTTTGGCATTTACTCTCAGCATGTAGCAGGGAAAAAAAAAAAGCATTCTGCATAGTATAAAATGTTCAACGTTCACTGAAAAGACTTGGAAAATAAATCTGCCATCTAATACAAAATGCATACTCTAGATCGACTTATCGGCTTGCAACTTTACTCTTTTTCTTAAGATGAAAAAAGCCCGTACCATTCAAAGAGAAACTCAGAACCATAAATTTCCTCAACTGCTTTCCACGGTAGTGAAATAAACATAAAAAAAAAGTTTGGTTTATTTTGAGAACTGCACGACAGATGGCGCCTCTGCACAATATGCAGGATTTTAACGCATCATTAAATATAGCGGTAAAATTTTATAACTTCTCTCTTTTTACAGGGGATTTATTACACAAACAAAGAAATGCGCTCATTTTAGAGCCTGATGCTAAGAAAAGGAAGAATCAGTCAAGAAAACTGTGGATAGATTTATCTGTAACGAAATAAATAAATAAAAACTAGCTAGCAATAAACTAGAGTTTTAAAATAATATATTGGTTTTAAGAGAAAATATTCAATTGTATTTTAAGTTGTATTTTATGCAAGTGTGTCAGCTTAGAGTATTTTATCATTTTAAATACCACTAAAATGTTAACTGAAAATTAAATGCTGCATTTACATAGCCTTTAATATAAAAAAGGAAATCTTTATGAAGGCTATAAATTTTAGGATGCTTTGTTGGTTTCTATAATGCATTTTAAAATATCCCTTGGGAAAGACGCAGTCAATAAACCTATATGGACGATAAAGATTATTTGTTGTATAAGAAAGAAGGAAGAACGTATATATAACAAAATTAAATGAATGTCTTTTCAAATATATTGAAAATAAAACTGTATGAAATGAATCACAAATTAATAGTAATGGCAATGATTTTTGAATTCTTAATGATAAATTCATTTGAAGAATGCGAATTTATTAGGCATGAATAAAAAAAAGTACTATCTGTAAAAATTGATATTTTAAATATAACTTACTGGTAAGATTTATGGAATAAGATTATATTTTTCTTAAAAATCTTCAAAATATACAAACAATTAAATTATTTCTTTTATTTACTCGTCAATTATTAGCAATTAAATGAATGTATAATAATATAATTGCGGATTATTTTAACGGGATGCAATTGAGAAACAGTGTGTTAGGAATTTAAGCATTTAAGTTATGAAATTCATGAATTGATTTCTAAATTTCATATTGTCTCTCGTACTTTTAACTCTAAGATTCAAAGCATTCCTTCCTCAAATACTTACTCCGGTGCTCTGAAAAGTCATTTCGCTTGACATTTATATTTATAGTTATTTAATTAGAATCATATGACTTTATCTAATCGATTATCTCAGTTAATAGGTAGATACATGGAATGTTCCAATTATCATAGACATTTGTACATTATTTTACAGTAGCATGCGATATTTTACTATGTTATTCAATATTCAACAATTTTATACAACATAAGGAATTTCTTATCATACAATATTGTACAAAAACATTTGAGCTATTATGGGTTATCAGAGAATATATATTATGGGTTATCAGAGAATTCTATGTTTATTTTTATGTCTTTGACCCGTGCATATTATTATTACTGTAGGTATATTACGACACGAATCAGCATTTTATGGTGGAAAGTTGTACTTGTATCTGTTCCTAAAGTGTGTTTGTCATAATAAATATTAATTTTAATGTATTCTTTCTTTAGCCAAGATGTAATTGAATGGCTTTAATATCTGGCAATATTCCACGCAAGACAGCTTTAGTCTATCAAGCAATAGCAGCTCTTTTCTAACCAGAACTATAAGTCAAATTAATTGTAGCTTGTATCTATTATAAGGATTACGGTCGTTTTGGAATCAAATGGAATAAACCTGAAAAAGACCCTTACTGTTCTTTATATATTTGAATGTTCATAGTAGCTAAAACTCCTTCAATAGATTCACGACATGGTGAGAAACTGTTACACCAAATTTGAAAAATAAGTTGTCCTTATATTTTAATTTGTTAGTTTTTTTTCTTATGAAAATTCTGCCAAATTTTAGAATTTGAGAAAAAAGCATTAAAACGTGTATCATGCAAACATAAAAATCAATGTAGTTTTTCTTCATGGACAGTTTCCTCTATCGAAATTGTCCATGAAGGCATCCTTTCTCTGTGTGTTCAATGAAGAAGAAAACCGAAAAATAGTTGAATAATCTTAAGAAGTATCATCGCTGTAGTTCAATCGTCTACTAGTTCATGTGTATTATTGGTGAATGGCACAACTAGGAGATGGATGCCATAACTTTCTCATTCTCACCCATATTTGTCTGCTCGATTATGATGTACCTTACCTTACTTGGCCACTAATTAAGGAATTTAATGAAATATTTTATACAATTTATACAAATAAATGCAATTGCCTTTAAATGATTAAATTTGAACCACAGACGTTGTATATCATATATGCTGTTATATCAAACTATTCACTCATGGCTTATTTTACTATTTTCATATAGCTGTACTGGGTTTCAATACTACTTCATTCTAAATAAAGCTATTTTTATAGACAATTTATCTACACTGAAAATAATTTATTGATGATTTTAAATTTTCTACTACTTGTTTAAAACGACGTGTTGCATAATAAATGAAAAAAAAAAAAGCAATTCTCAATAATAAAACAGTTGATTTGATTTAGAATTTAAGAAACGATTAACTAATTCCAAAATGAAAAGAAACATTCTATTACAGTATAATAATTATTAAAATATCTTCCTGAACACCATCGGATAATCCAAATTATAAGGCAGGTTTAGCGCTAAATTAGATGCTTTTGTTACTAATATGTAAATTAGTCAGAGATTCTCAATATTTTCGATGATCTTTACAATAAAATTATATATTTTAAATAAATTGACTAAGTTTCTGTGCAAAATCTGCCTTTCTTATATAATTATGAAATCTTAATGCTTATTTAACCCCTCTCTAAGTGTACCTAAACGAGCAGATTGATACAAAGGATCTTTAAAATTACCCATCATTCACCAGTATTGCCAGAAGACAGCTTTATAGTCCGTAATGATATTACCTTCTGGTATAATGTCAGCAAAACACGTCGTTTTGTGCCATATCCTTATTTTTCGCCTTAATACCTTGTCCAGTATACATCATCGAGGGCAAGGGAATGCTTAGATATATTATCGCACTTTCTCAGTCTCAGGAATGCGAAAATGAGAAGCCTTGTCAGGAAAGCGGACGTGACTTATGGATCTGACCTTTTGTCTTTGAGGAGGTGCCTTAATGGAGGTAGTGCCTCCTACTAAGATTTCGGCTGCGACATTTTCTTTCTACTGCATTATATAGCTCTCTTATCACTTGAGTGTCAACAAGCACTAGATTTGGGTTTCATGAAAAGCCAGTAGAAAAGCCTCGGAATTGACTCTGCCAAAGCAATTGTTCGGTGAGTATTAAAGAGGATATTCAGAATTTTAAAACTACCCCGTAAAATATGCACGATGAAATGCAGAATTTCGACAAAGCTTTTAACTAAAGTTGCCACTGTAATGGCTTTGAGTGGATTTGGGATTTGACAGTTATAACATTGGAGTACTTTATCATTTTTATATCTCATTCTAAACTCAATGAGATTTTATTTAACTTTTTTTGAGCATGTGTGTATATGTATGTAACTTTCAGTAAACTGAAATTGATCATGTAGGCTTGAAATTCATGTATTTAATAAGTAAAAATATTATATATATGTGTATATATTTTTTGTAGAATTTGTGTTTGAAAATTTCAATTGGAATTTTTAAACTACTCATGAGAAAACGGTTTATAATTCTTTCTTTTCGAATTACTTAACACGATTTAACATATGAAACATTATTTACAAGAAAAATATATTTTGAATGGTCTTTTATATGTAAATGATTACGCTGCATTTGTGAAGCAAGATACTTATACTTTTAACTGAAAATACAACAAATGTTGTACAAATTCATGTCTGTCAATGCAACCAAAAAATTATTTACATATATGAATCATTAATTAATAAGCATTATTAACAATCTGAATTCTTATGCCAGACTACTCGATAGCTATCTAACTTTCATTGCTACAAAAATTTAAAATAACAGTGAAATTTGAATAACTCGATTTAAAACCTTCGTGAAAATTATTCTTAAATGTAAGGAATAAAATAAACATAATTTTACAAATTTATACAAATTTATATATATATATATATATATAATCAGTTACATACATGAATAAAATTATCCCTTATCCTTAGGGATAGATATTAAACAAATTTATTAAACTTATAGTCTAGAATTTTAGAAACGTTACCTTAAGGCATGAATGAAAATTAATAGAGTATTCCATACCCATCTAGAAATTGGTTCTCTCAAATTTCAGGTTATCCAAAGTTTTACTTATCTTGGTTCTACAGTTACTGATGACAATAGCATATTCAAGGAGATTCAAGGTCGTCTAATGAATGCAAGTAAAGCCTTTTACGGACTAAAACAATTTTTTTTAAAAAATCCTCACTACTATCAATAAATACAAAATTTTTACGATATAAAACCTTAATTAGACCTGTGGCTCAGAGACCTGGACCCTGACCAAAGCTTTAGAAAATAAAATAGCCATTTTCGAAAGAAAAATTCTGCGAGTCATTCTTCGTGGAATAGAAATCAACAATGTTTGGAAAAGAAGATATATCTTTGAGCTATTTAAAATGTATAGAGTTCATAAAAATAAATCGGATGAACTGGGCGGCTCATATATTTAGAACAGATGATAATTCCATATTAAAAAAAATTCTTTCACATAAACCTCAAACGAGTAGGAAATGGAGTAGACACAAAATGAGGTGGGTGAAGTCAATGGAGACGGACTTCCTGTCTACCCAGGAAAGAAACTGGCGCACAAGTATCAAAAGTAGAATGCGGTGGAACAGAATTCAGAGGAAGGCACTGGCCCACCCTGGGCTGTCTAGACAAATATGATGATGATGAGAGTATTCCATAATATATTTTACTAATTTCTGAAAAAACGTAGTTGAAATACATACATGATGGAATATCAGAAGGAAGTGTTTTCCATCTTTGTTTTCCTATTTTAATTTTAAAAGAATGAATTATGCATGACGAATGAAAAGGATCACAGAATATTCTCGGTTAATTGTAACGATATAAATGCCTCTAACAGAGTTATAGGAGCACTTTATAGGAGCATACTCTTTTATTTAGAGTTGCCAAATTTGGCACCTACATAGTTTGGAATCTTGGAAAATACTTCTTGTAGATATATTTATAAAACTCTGGTAAAAATTTTATTAAGTAAATATTACGTGACATTTTCTAGTTTTTCTGCGTTAATTTTCGAAAATACTATTTCAAATCATAATTTTTACATTATTTTAAAATTTAAATTAAGGCGATTTTTTAGAAATTTTCTCATACATTTTTCAGTAAAGCTTTTGTCCCTCTTTCACCCCAGAAAATTGCGGACATTGGGAAAGGTCCCGAATTCCGTGCATTGAATTGGTGAAAGTAGTTACGAAATAAAAATCCTTTCTTAGAATCTAGAATCGCCGGAAAATTCGAGTATCTTTTTTTCGGTCGACTAATATTTAAAACTTAATGTAAAATGATATAAAAATTTTACTTCAATATAAAATAATACCTAGGGATATTTATAAAAGAAACAAAAACAGTAAAAATAACATATAAAAGGAGCTGCCAGAGAGATGACTATTTTTAAAATCCATTTAGGAAACAAGAAGAAAAAAAAATTCAATGTTTTTTGTATATATATCTCAGGCACAAGCATTACTTTTGGTTCTTAAGCGGATAACTTGTTGCTGGCGAAATAGTGACAGAAAGAGCCACATTTAATTCAAGTATCATTGAATTCTTGGCAATTTCTCCCGCCTGGCTTTTTATTATTCTGATGGACATTACATCTTTCAGATTTTTCGAATGCCATTCTTTAGGCCTCAAAAATCTCAAATGTTGCCATTTTTTTGCAGTGTATAATAATATGATTGCCCCTTCCGTCACTACATATCTATGTATTGGACATTTTTCAAAAAAGCTTTCCTGGCATTTTCAAAATATGACGTGATCTGTCAAAATTTGGTTAATAAAAAATCCTCTTGTAATCTGATAGTGCTGACAGCATTAAAACATTGTCTTGTCCAGTGATCACTGTCTGAAATATACCATCCTCTCTGCAATTCGTCATCAATTTTCTTTTTTATATCGGTTTTGTATTTGGTTTTGTTATTTGACGAAAATCTTGGGTAAGCTTAAATTGAGCTAAATTATTGTTTATGCCTAATAAAATGATCATAAATTCTTTGATAAAGCATTTTTAAACATCAAATTGGAATAAATAATTAAGGCTCTTTTTTAATTTTTAAGGCTCTTTTTTGGCTGCTTTATTTTATAACCTTGCACATCCCTCGCTGAGGGGTAAGTCAGAAAGAGGATGAGAAGATTCCGTTATAGTGATTGATTCTAGCCACCCTGGTGGGTGCAGAAATGATGAGAGCCGGCTATCTCTAATCGATGACGGGACGTACTTCCCAAGGGAAGAGTTGTACCGTGGCCGGTGATGGTTCTTACAACAAAACTTTAGCTTTGGAAGAGTTGCCGTTGCTGTGGTCCGGTCAATCAGATTTAATCAGAAAGCCTAAATTAGGAGGGGTGATATAGCAATTGTGGTTATAGTCTTGCACATACCTCAAAATGGCGATGAGAAGCTTTCGATGTGTGGGTGGGTTTTCACTATATTCTGGTCGATATAGTAATGATGTAGGGTCGAGTCAGTATTTTTCTGATGATGGGACGTGCCTTTTTCTAGAGGGTTATACTGGGGATGGTAATGACCATTAGGGTTCAACTATAGTTTCAATCTACTTTGTCGCGGTTTCCTGATCATTGATTTTAACCGTATGCTTCCGGATGGATTAGGATTGTTTTATATCTATTTCATTCATTGTACGCATGAACCTTTTTTAATCGGTGGCATCAAAGTGCAATTAAAAATTCAAGCGTCTAGGTTATCTCTTTCGCCAGATTGGAGCTTTACTATTTTATTTTCCGTATAAATTGAACAGATAAAGAAAAGAATCTTCCGTTTTTTTAATTTTAACAGTGTCATAAAACCAGAGGAATAAACCTTTCACGAAACAATAAAAATCTTTGAATTTTAAGACGATGACTTTTTTTGTAAAAAATTGTGCTAAAAATAATTTTAAAAAGGTTATTAAAATTCAACATAATACTACATAGTAATTTTTGTATGGTTAGAAAGACAATTTTGAAATAGTGCCAAAATTATATTTTTGAATTCATATTTTCCAAAATTATTATTTCTTCATTATAAATGATTTATTTTTAAATTTTCTCCTTAATTACGAATTTCTCTGCTTAAATTTTAAATTATTTTGCAATTATTTTAAATTTATAAAAATTATATACGATTAAGAAATATTATATTTCTGTAACAAAACTGATATGAAATTCCTCAAATTAAAAAATATATATATATAATCTGATTATTATTAATTTTTATATTTCTTGCAGAAAGTGAAGAAATAACATATCTTGATCTAAGTGACATTGCTGATTTCATAGTACAATATACGAATAAAATTTATGTTTTAGAATGATATTTTGAAATACAAACTGACTTTTCGAATGAAGTTAGTCTACCTTAGATTTACTGTGATCTTAACTTGTAAATGAATCATTTCTCAAACTGGTACATGAAAAAAAACCCCTACTTTACATGCTTTAATGATAGTTCACAATTTTTGATTCAAAATATTTAAACTTACATATACGGCTTACCTTTTATATCAAAACTGTCTTTAAAAATATTATACAAAATATATCATTAGAAAAGAGTTTAGTCAATAAAAATGTTGAACGTAATCCAACACAGCCGTCGAAAGAGAGAAGTTGGTTGAATGCTTTATTCCATGCAGATCTTTTATCCTACATAGTTTAAATTTTAGAAAATTCTGTTTAAAAGCTCCTGAAACAATTGTTTCAGGAGAATTAATTCAAGTGCCTTTATACCGGCTTCCCATGAAATGCCATCAACTATTTGTTGGCATTCAAATGATAAGGCAGCCTTATATACAATAGCTTAAAGAAAATGTTGCAGCCCAATTTTAAATAGGAGCCTGCCTCTGTTAAGGCACCTCTTCAAAGACAAAAGGTTGAAATCATACGTCATTCTAGATTTCTGGACAATGCTCTCATTTTCCTACGGCTTAGAAAGCGCTATGATATATCTTAGTATTCTATTGATTTCTATGCTGCATATAGGACTAAATATTAAGGTGAGAAATAAGGATAAGCCACAAATGCTCTGCTTAACCAACAATACTAGAAATGGTATTGTTATCAAAGGAGGTTTTGTTGGTTTTGTGTAAGATTGGTGAATGAAGAGTGATATATGATAAAAAAAAAGGAAGAGTATTTTTTATGCTTTTCCGTATTTAGTGCCTTTCTTTATATCACAAGAATTTGTTTGACAAGAATATGGTAAGGTTATTTATCGAGTAATGCTTAGTTATTAATGTGAGCTTTTGACACACTATTCTTAGAGGTTTAATTCTATAAATATCATTATTGTTGGATATCTACGTTGTATTTAAAATGTCGTGCGATATTTCGAATTTGTGAGATTTAACGAAATTTTCAATTTGCAATAATTTTTATAATTATTTACAACTGGAAAAATAAGTTTAATTAAAGCAGTCGAAATTAACTATCATGGAATTATTCTTTTTAGAACAAAGGAAATTCTTTATTCGATTTTTTATTCGACGCCTAATTATACAATTTTACATAATAAAAGTTGAATAATACTGTCAGTAAAGTGCTTGGAAAATTAAAGTTAAAAATTCACATTAGAATTTAATGTTAAGTATAAATGACAATGAAACACGCTTTAAGCATAAAAAATTTCTGAGAAATTCTATAAAAACATGTAGCTGATTATTTACAGATAATAATTCATCAGACTTACAATAGTACTTAAGGCATGCATTTGGAGAAGAAATGGACAAAAGAAAAATAAACTAGACATTTTAAATTGAAGCACAACATTATTTTATATAGTACAGGAGTAAAATTTAAATTACGTTTTAACATATATAATTTTTGTTAAGAGACTTTAAGGCAATATCTATACAAATAAATTATTCTCCCTTTTGAAGTTTTTTAAGAAAAACATTTTAAATACATAAATTAAAAGCAAATTATTAGGAAAAAAATGAAACAAAGCCCGAAATATTAATAACATTTAAACAGGAAATTTACTGAAATTAAAAAAAAAGTGGATTAAAAAATAAGCATCAGCAAATGTACTTATGATGTGAAAATATACTTACGATACATATTTTTTTCTTTAATCGTTATAGATTAGAGAATAAAATTTAAACTCTATTTACAAACAAAGAGTTTACTAATCGTTTTTAGAAATATATCTGTAATCATGAATCCTATTGCATAAATAGAAAACTGCATCTTTAATATTAAATGAATAAAAAATTCGGAAGTTCTGAAGCAAATTAAATACAGCTTTCAAGTACAGCCTGAAAAAAAGGGCTAATTTCGCAAGTTATATTTAGATTCCGCTTCGAAACAAGATGAGAAGTATTTTGGAGCTGACGTTGCAATTTTGAGCCATGATAAAACGAGGAGATTCCGTGCCATGTCAGTAAGACAACATTTCGCATCTGTCTATTTGGGATGGAATATGTGCATCAGGTTGAAATAGTAGTAATAATAGATTTAGTGAAAAAAAATGTGAATTTCATTTCAACAATGAAATGTATTTTTGAAAGTGCGCTTAAAATATTCTTAAAAATTAATTGAAAATAGAAATTAATTATGAGGCAAAGGAAAAAAAAATCTATACTTATAATAAAGTTAAATGTGTGTGTGTGTGTGTTGGCACTCTACAGGCCAGACCATTCAACCTACAGCTACCAAATTTGGCACGTGTATACCTTGGAGGTCGGGAATGTGCATATGGGTGTTATTTTTTCAAAGTTTTAATTAGAAATTTATTTATTTAAAAATTAAGCGAAATTTTGGCGTGTTTCTGCTATAACTTCCGAACATATTACCGAACAAAAAAGATTTTTACATCAAGTTAAAGATCAAAAATTTATCTTTTAAATGATACCAATGTTTTAACCTTAAAATTAAATTTTTATTTTTAATGAATTTTTAAATAAATATTTTAACTATATTTTTCAACAATTTTTTTTCGTACAAAATAAAAATAAAATTTAAGCTGCATGAGCACGTTTCGCATTCATGAGAAAAAATTAGCTTTTTTCAAAGTGTTGCCATCACATTGATTGAAGCTGGAATTAAAAATAAATTAAATCTTTTTGGAAATGAAATCTGCAAAAATATAATTTTTGGCACGTGTCTGTAGGAAATGAAACAAATATGAAATATTATTTTTTCTAAAAAATAAATTCAAGAAAAAATATTTTATGATCTTTTACACTCTCTATATTATTAATCCAATAAATCAGTTTTATTTTAAGGCAAGTTTTGTTTAATATGAACAGGATATCCATTCAAATCAGGGCCACACAGCTAATTTGTAAACTTTTAGTAAGACACAGATCTGCTAAAATGGTCTAAATGGAAAATGATTATATTTTATGTAACTCGATTAAATAAATGCTCTAATAAATAACGAATTTTTGATTTTATATAAAGCTTCTGCTGTGGAAATCACGATTAACAAAATATTCTTGAAACACTAATATTTTAAATAAAAAAAAGTTAATTTCCAACCAAAACTGACTGATTTATGAAAATTTGAATATCACTGTTCAATAAAAAAAGGATAATTTTAGATTTTCCACCGATCGTTTCAAAGAAAATCAGCACGCAGGTTTCTCAAGATTAATTGGCCCAAGATTATGAAAATGTTGAGTTTTTCTAAATTTTTAACATTCAAAACTTCATAAGTAAGTTTTAGTTGATCGTGGAAAATAGAAACATTCATTCATTTATTTAAAATTTGGTGTGTCCAGAATATTTCTCAGATTAGGATACCTAAATGCATTAAATTTAGACTTCATAATTTTTGAAATATATTTATAGGCCGGAACAAAATATTATTATTGATTTCATTTCAATCCTTTTGAAAGCAAAACTGAAAACTGAATTTTATGCTGAATCTGAGAAATTTTTGTTGAATTATTGCTTGAGATATTACATAAATTATGAAAAATATTTTGTAGTTCACATAAGACTTAAATACCGAGTGATTCTGTTTGCAAAACTCATATTCAATAATAATGATAATAAATAAATAACAATAAAGATGATAAATAAAATAAAACGCTTGGTTTTATTAAAAAATATCTTTATATTAATTGCAATTTCATCATTACCACTTTAAATTAAAGTTGAAGTTTTACCGGAAATGACAACAAAATGGCAAAATATATATAGTAAATTGAACGAAACGATCTAAACAACAGTATATGTGTGGTATGACTATCAAAATTGGAAGATTAAAAATGTTTTGTTTGAGAATCTATTAACAGACCAGTTACTTAAAATATTTAATTGAAAATTGTAGCTACTGGTAATATTGGCGAACTGGCTGGTCGCCAAAGGCGGCTAGTATTAAATAAATATAACTGAAAAAAAAATATTTTTTTGAATTTTCAGATGAAGCAATAACTTTTCTGCTCTGATATTTTCGGCGGTTATCACAAATTAAGATTGAAATGTAACTTAGTTTTAACTAATTACACTTTAAGAAGTAATCGCTCCTTGTCGAAGCGATTCCATCCTTTGAAGTATTGTATGCTGTAAGCATGGTCTTTTAAGTGGGGACACACTCACTCGTCTTTAATATTAGTACAGATGTAATGTTCGAAAAATAATACACCATTTCAAAAATGTTTTTGAATTAGTAATATTTTTTCTCTTTTTTCATTAGTTTTTACCTCTTTCTAAATTCTTACTTATAAAATGAAAAAAAAAGTTCTAAGTACTATAAATAGATTTTTTCTTTGTTTCATTTTCCAAATAAATCAATCATTCACTGTCACTTTTAGAAGCGTAAGTAATACTCAAATATAGTTTTGGATTTCCTTCAGTTTTTTTTTGAACTTCAGCATAATCTCCCCTTCTTTTTCCTAGTAATAAACTCGAACTGGAGAGAAAAAGAGCCTTTATTGAGGAGATTTAGTATTTGTTCTGTAAGCTGTTTTATTTTAAACTAAATTTTATTATTTTCTTATGTTTTTAGTTCTATGTTTTGTGACATTCAAAAATACAAAATGTTCTGCTTATGAACCGAAAGATTTTGTCACTTATTAGCAGACGTAAGGAGAAATAAAAATTGCAAAACAACTTGAGAGAGTGAAAATCATGAAAACCACATTCAAATTCTGTGTTCAAAAGGCATTGTTAACACAAATGATGCACCCTGAAAGTGTGCAGTATACCCTGAAAATCTCAAATGAAGTTTAGTGTCAACGTATTGATAGGAATTTCGGTGATTAACTGTTTTAGTTATTCCTGTTGCCCGAGTACTTAAATAGGCTTTATTTTTATGCCACATGCAACGTGCCTTGTTTTTCTGTCACACGACCTCGAGGAAATATGGCAAAATATGCCACATATCTTTAATGCTCAGTGATCTGTTATTCATGCGTGTTGGTGTCCCTTCACGTAAGGTATATAATCCTCTTTCTATTGCAAACGTAGAAGGTGAATTGGATGCGCAGAGCCCATTGTTTGACCTCCATTTTCGTTGGATTTTAATTCTTGTGACTTTCTTCATTCAGATAATTTTCATTCACACTCTTATGTGATGCTTATGGACACAAAGGAGGATTTCATAGAGCAGATTGTCATCGTTGCAGCAGATGACAAAAGCATTCTGGTGTCTTCAAGCTTTTCCAAAGATTTGAAAGAATGCAGGACAATAAATGCATTTGTGGAGGAATCGGTACTATTCACCACTATTTAAAGGATGTATTAAAATCTCGGAGTTAAGAAAAAATCTGAAAATTATAAATAATGACTTAAGTACAGTACTGATGGTACCAGGTAATATTAAAACTCTGAAGGACATGATGTCAAAAATTGTCAGTTTTTACCAACTATTTGAGAGTTTGTAGATAAGGAAGAAGGACAGTAACTGTCCACTTTGTGGCCAATTACCTCGAAGAGAATGTCAGTTTGACAAATCGGTCAATGCAAGGATGGGCAATGCTAAAGATAGCATTCGATCACAACAAATCCTGTCGATACTGCTACGTTCAGTGGTGGCGGCGTGGTCGGCTGTATGCAAGAAGAAGAAGGTGTCTTCAAGCTCGCCCTGAAGTCGCTTTAGTGGCGTTGTATGCTGCATAATAGCTACCACTTATATTTGTAATAATTAATCAAATAAAATTAGTCAAAAGTATTTTTAGATTTGTACTTTGTCTTTCTAGCTTGATTTCGAAACCTGCGCGTTTTTCACGATTTTTATTCACTCGACGGGATTCGTGACAACATGGTCCATGGGAATTTTTGTTCTTCTTCATACCTACTAACAAGTTTGTCGGTAGAATACCATATGTACATTAACCGCTTTTCTTCTTTCCTTTATATTTATTAGGATTCTAAGCCGGAAAGTATGCATATTATTATAATAAATTCTACGATAATAAAATTTGTGTCCCCTAATATTACTGCAGTAGTAGCATAATTAATATAAATTTTAAGTTATTTAAATATTAAACGATGTTTTAAATATACTGATTTAAAAAGGGGTATAGTTTGGTTATATTAATGCTTTTTCTCGACACAGATTAAGGGGTATTTAGGGATGTTTATAGAAAATTAGATTAGTATAATTAGGCATAATCAAGTAAATGTACCAAAAATTCTTGCCCACATTTTATCGCCACATCAGTATAAGAAGTGTCATCCAAGACAAATTTAGCAAGTACCAGGTCCATGTATGAAGCAGATATTTATTGGGATAGAATTTCAATCTAACAGCCCTCATAAAGAGGCCTTATAATCAGACTAAGGAGGCTTTCCTTTGCTTGTAAAGAATAACTAGCATTTAAAAGTAGATAACTATCAACAGCAAGCCTAAAGCGAGAAATCTTGTATTTTTTAAAATTTAGAGACTTGAAAGGAATTTGTGAGGGTCGAAAATAACGTAAATTTTTTCTTTATGAGAGCATCTGCATTTAAAATTAATGAAGAGAATGGAATCAAATTTCTTATGCAGACTGTGTAAAGCGAGAAAAGACGAGTTACAATAAATAAATATATGCCTCAATTTGGCAATGTATGAACATAGAAAAGCTTTTAACAATAAAATTTTTGCACTGCTGCTATGAAATTATAAAACAGATTATTTATTTATCTATGTAAAAACTTTTATCACTAGAGAGGGGGAAAAAAATCTGTTTACCATTAATTCATGTCAGGACATGAACACCACGGCCTAAATATGAACTTTATTTCATTTCATTCACCATTTTAGATGTAACTGAAGTGAAGCAGTAAATTTATATTATGCTCACTTGTGCTTGAAGATGATAATTTATATTATTTCACTCTAGCATGTAATTTATAATGATTTCTAATGAAAAACTGGTTTTACAAACCCCAAGACTAACTGCATTGGCTGAATATGGAAAATTCTCATATTTAGTTCGCAAATCGCTTTGCTATTAATCATGAAAATGAAAATTGTTTCATAATTTCTCCAACATCAATCTTCCCTAATATATCCATAAAATCCCTAACACTCCTAGTTTAGTTTGGTTTAGTTATATTAACGCCCCCTCTTAAAGCAGCACTAGGGCTATTTTGGGACATTACTCGCTATTTGGAACCGTGGTCAGATGATGGGGATGGCACCTGAGCTGGTACACCCTCCAAGCTTTCACGCTACACCAGTGGGTCAAAGTGACTATTATTTTAAGTTTCAAATGATCGCAGTCAGCTGGAATGTGTTCGATGGCAGCTATTATCTAGATTAGAAGATCTATAAGAGGATTTTAAAGTGGTTTAATTAAAGTCTATAGATAACTTCATTACTTAATTTAATGAGTATAAGTTATTGCATTAGATGGCCTATAGCCAAAAAGATGGGAGATTCGGACCCGCAGTGATCGGTGTAGTTGATATTTTCTTGTGCTATTCAAAATGTGGCTATTAAATGAAAAATGATGGATAATTTCTGTTGAATGTGATGATCAAGTGTAGCTGAAACCCTGGATTAACAGGTTTTTGAATTTTATTTCAAAATTCTTTAGCATCTTAAAAGTTTTGACTTTCTGAAGTGTAGTTGTGGCAGAAACGCCCACTTGTTTGGGTAGCCATTTTGTTGTGTGTTTACCATGTAAGAAATTGCTATCGATATCTGCGTTCAGTGCATGAACTATTTGCAGGACTCGGATATTGTCCTACTGTATCCAATTATTTCTTTATTGTGCAGACTCTTATTTTGTGATTTTTTACCAATTTTAAATTCCGATTTATGGAAAGTGTCCATAAATGTGTTGAATATTAGTTGACAACAAAACTGTTTGGAAAATTTCAGTTCTCTTGAGTGCATCTAATTAGTAGAAATTCTTGTTACATTTTAGATAGATTTTTTATTGCTAAAAATTTATTGAGATTTTATTTGGACAGTTTTTTACATGCGTTTCTAATAATTCAAATTTAAAATTGGGAAAGTTTTCCAAATATTTCGTTAAAAGCTTGCTTAAGCTTTACTCACTGTTGCACTAGAAATTTAGACTTCGTGAAAGAATGGAATCAGACATAAACAAGACAGATAGAGAACACTTTGCTGATGATAGCGATATTCTAACTGGTGATGAGAATTTATTTTACTCGCCAAAGGGAGCGGGAATGGTAATTCCCGATACACCAACTCCAATTAAAGGTTTTAAAGGATTGACATATAAAGACTTTAAGAAATCCTCAGATTCTAATTCAAATGAGATGATTGAACCGTCAATGCAGACGGACAGCAAAATACAAATGACCACACAACGGAAAAAGAAAAATGTAAAAATGAAAACAGGGGAAAATCGTCCTAAAGATAAAAGACCGTGCAATCCTCTTAAAGGCAATGAGAAAGAAAGAAATGATGGTATTGCAAATGCTAAAAAGGCATAGAATATGGATGCAAGTGATAACGAAATAATACTAGAGGAAAATAAGCAACCCTTTGGTCCATTGGGAATATTAGAAACATTTGAAAATATTATCAATAAATATAGGATTGAGGGTAATACGGATGAAGAATTGAGAGACTTATTTTTGAATGTTTTGTCAAATTCTTCTGTAACCAAAATGAATTCAACAGATGATAATTATGGACCAACATTCGCAAATGTGGTTAAAAATCTCAATAGTGATGGCATAGTGGGAAAAAGAAAATTCCATTAAAACCCGGTTTAACTTTTATTAAAAGGATCCAAGCCTCCAAAAAGCTGTTGGTGGGGGAAGACAGGAATCAAATTCAACAAAAAATAATACATGTGAATGAAAATGATAATAAAACACCATTGTTAAGACCTAAAGCAAATCTGCCTACACTGGTGGTTAGACCAATTACAGAGGCAATTGACTCATCGATTAAAATGAGAAAGACATTAGAAGTGAATATCAGCCCAAAGGGGATGGAAATTAAAATTTTAGGTTTGAAGCCAGCAATGGGAAATGGTGTTCTGGTTCAAGTTGAAACACCGGAAATGGTAATAAAGTTAAAAGATGCAATTAACAGTCATACAAATTTGCAAAATGTATGCAAGGCTACTACTCCACAGATAAGAATGCCTCAAATCATTATTTATGATGTGGAAAAGAGTGAGAGACCCAGGGAGGAGGAAGAATCGGATTTTCTCAATCAAATCAAGCTAAGCAATGACATAGTAGGGAATATGCGGGTTCTGTTTAGGAAAAAAAAGAAGAGGTAGCTCGTCTCACTGGGTTATAAGTTTGGACCCGATCCAGAATGCAGAAACTGTAAAGAATATCGCAAAAGAACAAACATTATGATTCGAACAACATCATATTGCAACATCGGAGCATTGCCCTGTATTTATCAGGGAGAGAGATCAGTTGATTAAACAAACGAATTATGAATAATAAGCCTTTCAATGATAATTCTTGGCGTGTTATTCAACATAATATAGGTCGGGGTAAATATGCGACAAAGGAATTCCCAAATTTATTTGGGGACACTATTCCAGATGTTTACTTGTTACAAGAACCATATACAATGAAAGGAAAAATAATAGGACTTCCCCTAGGATGGAGAATAATTTCTCACCCTTATGGGAAGGCGATTATAGCAGTAAGAAACCAAGATATTTCTGTTTTGACAAGATTTACTAGCGAAAACATAGTAGCAGCCAATTTATCAGTGGGAAATAGTGAAATTACTGTGGTATCGGCATACTTCCCACCGACTCATAATAAAGAAGAAATCTGCAGAGAACTTGGAAATCTGTTTGAACAGTTGGGGACATCATCCATACTTATTGGAGGAGATTTCAATCTTCATAGTCATCTGTGGGGAAATGAAATTCCCGATAATAGACCACAAGATGAAGCCGGCTCGTTCATAGAGTTCATCTTTAAGAAGAACCTTGTTATTTGGAATGATCCAAACTCATTGCCAACGTTTCAATCTGCACGTGGAAGAAGCTGGATTGATGTCACCTTATCAACTAAAGACCTGCATGATAGAGTAATGGGCTGGAAAGTAATCCAAAGTACTCTGAGTGACCGTGGCTTTTTGAATTTTCAAATTAATATGGGTGACAAAGCTTTTTCAGCAGAAAATTTAAATTAAGCAAGTGGAAAATTCGAAAAATTAGTTCTCAAGTGGCTGAAAAATATGCTAATATAAGCGAAACAATGCAAAGGATAAAAACTAAAAAAGATTTAGAAGTATGGGTAATAGAATCTACAGAATTCATTCAAGGAATTAGAAAAAGATCAAACAGTAAAGAGACAAATCTTCTTAGGGTCCCCTGGTGGGACACTGAATTGGAGAAACAAAGATAACTGACAAGAGCCTTGCGGCATAGATACCAACGATGTAAAAACACTGAAGAGAGAAAGAAGAGAAGACAAATTTATAAAAAAAAATGAATCAATATACAGAGGAATGTTAAGAAAGAAAAGTATTGAATGCTTTGAAAAGTTATGTAGCGAAATAACGAGAATGAACCTTTTTGAGCTACCTTATAAATTAGCGGCAGATAAAATGAAAAGGAAAATAGTTTTGCATGGTGTCAAAAAACAGGATGGAACAAAAACCAAAAATACAAAAGAAACTATTGAAACTATTGAGAGATGCCTTTTCAAAGAGGAACAGTCTCAACAAGAGAGTAAAAAGCAGAAGAAAATGAGGAAAAGTATTGAGTTATATAAAACAATAGAAAAAGATAAAATATTCACAATTAATGAAATAAGAACAACGATTAATAAAATGGCTAAAAAGAAAACACCTGGATTAGACAACATCCCGATGGAGATGCTTGCTGAAATTAACAGAAAGAATCCACTCATACTTTTAGAGTTATACAACAAGTGCCTAGAATTAGGTGCGTTCCCTAATCAGTGGAAGGTAGCAAAACTGATTTTAATTCCTAAAACTAATAGAGACTTAGAGGATCCTAAATCCTATAGACCAATTTGTTTGCTAACAACAGCAAGTAAAATCTTGGATAAACTGATAACTCAAAGAGTACATCACTTATTAACGGCACAAAATAGGCTGCATCATGATCAACATGGTTTTAAATATAACCACTCTTGTGAAACAGCCCAAAATGCACTATGGAGTAAAATAAAAGCTGCAATGAATCAAAAACTAAAAACAACAGTTATATCTTTGGATGTAACTGGAGCGTTTGATTCAGTATGGAGGAAAAGCATTATATGCCCTTATAAAAATGAATTGCACGAGCAATCTTTTTGAAGTGATTAAAGATTACTTAAATGAAAGGAAATGTATTTACCAAGATGGAGAGAATAATTGGGAATTTATAATGGATAGAGGAGTGCCACAGGGCTCATGCAGTGGACCGTTATTCTGGAACTTGGTTATGAATTCTGCATTTAAAATCAATCTTCCAGCGAACTGCTTTATACAGGCGTATGCCGATGATGTGCTACTAATAATCTCGGGAAGAACAAAAGATGAACTGGAAATTAAAGGAAAACAAATCATTCATAGGCTAATAAAATGGGGCAAAATACATAAACTTGAGTTTAATGAAAGGAAAACAATTCAAATACCTATTACATTTGGAGAACGTTTAAAATTAACAGATCCACCTAACATAAAAATGGGCAATAACAATATAAATGTGTCAAATCAAATTAAATACTTAGGAGTTACATGGGACAGTAAATTGACATTTACGTCGCATTTTAGTAAGGTCAAGAAAAAAGTGGATGTCTTAACATATAAACTAGTGACAGTTGCGCATAAATTTTACGGAAAAAGAAAATACCATCTAAGAAGAATCTATACTGGAGCTATTGAGCCATTTCTTCTTTTCGGGCACGGAGCATGGGGACATAGGCTAAATCTAAAGAAAATCTGAGAAACGTTAAATTCAATCCAACGGCGCCCTCTCATCATTATGTCTGGGGCATATAGAACCATTTCTACAGAAGCCCTTCAAGTGATAAAGGGAATTTTGCCAATGGACCTCAGAGCAACAGAAATTTTCACTAAATTTCAAATAAGAACTTTTAGTAATAAAGTTAAAATAGGAAGCAAATGCTTCAGCAAAAAAGATTATGAGATGTGTTTTGACAAGTTCGAACAACATCCTTCAGAATGGTTTATTCATGGTTTTCAAATGAAAATCCCAGATATGGATGGAATAGAAATTTTTAAAGATGGTTCAAAAGATGAAAATAAAGTAGGAGCTGCAATAGTAGTGTACTACTATGGGAAAGAGATCGATAAAAGTCTTGTGAAATTATCGAACCATGCCACAAGTTTCCAGGCAGAAGTGCAAGCTTTAAAGATGGCCATTGAATATTGTGAAAAGGTGGAGGATTGACAGAAGTGCTCAATTTTTTCAGATTCTCTGTCAGTCTTACAAGCCATACAATCATCTCACAATTGTAATAAGGAAATATGGACGATAAAAGAAAAGATAAAAAGTGAAAAAACTAACAAGTGGATAGAGTTGAATTGGGTTAAGACCCATATTGGGATATATGGTCATGAAAAGGCGGATCAATATGCAAAGTTGGCGGCACAGAAAGAGGGTATTGATATGGTTGTCCCCAAATCACATGGTGTCTTAAAATGGGAGTTAAGAGAAGAAATAAAGCTGCAATTGTTTGACAGATGGTATATGTCCAAAAACGGAAGAGTAACTTTCGATTTCATTCCTAATCCAGAAATAAAAATAAGAAGATACCATCCACTGATAATTCAAATTATATCTGGACATGGGAGATTTCCTGCATATTTCCAAAGATTTGGAAGAATGCAGGACACTAAATGCATTTGTGGAGGAATCGGTACTGTTTACCACTATTTAAAGGAATGTATTGAAATCTCGGAGCTAAGAAAAAATCTGAAAATTATAAATAATGACTTAAGCACAGTACTGATGGTACCAGATAATCTTAAAATTCTGAAGGACATGATGTCAAAAATTGTCAGTTTTTTACCAACTATTTGAGAGTTTGTAGATAAGGAAATAGGACAGTAATTGACCAATTTGTGGCCAATTTCCTCGAAGAGAATGACAGTTTGACAAACCGGTCAATGCAAGGATGGACAATGCTAAAGATAGTAGTCGGCCACTATAAATCCTGTCGATACTGCTACGTTCAGTGGTGGTGGGGTGGTCGGCTGTACGCAAGAATAAGAAGCCAAAAAGATGGTAAAATCTAATTAAAAAACTTTCAAAATATGTAATTTATTAAAAATTATTTAAATTAAATTAATTATTTAAAAACGCCTTCTGATTAAAAAATTTTAAACAAACTCTTTCTATTCTCTCAAATAATTTTCTATCTATTCATTATATTCCATACAAAATCATTTCTTGACTTCAGAATAATACTTTAGTGTGTAGACAACTTTAAAACAGAATCCTTTAATCATAGGAAACTAGTACTTTTCTATCTTATAAAGAAAACCTTTTTTGATTTCATTTCTTTGAACTTTGCTCAATACACACAACGAAATTAAAAAAAATGTCAGAGTTAAAAAAATTACTTTGAGATCGATTTCCCAATATATTTCAAAATCTAACAAAAGATTCTAGGAATTCTTTTTGAAAACAGTCCCATCTTTCTAAATAATTATTTTCTACCTGAAAAAGGAAAAATAAAATAAATAAGAAACGATAAAATTTCATCAGAATCAAAATTTATTTATTTATTTTTTATTATTTAAAAAAATTGAAAGCTATTTCTCGAAACTTTTGTCTGTGGTTTCATTGAATATTGCTGCCTCCGTTATAATTCCCTTTTTCCGTTATAAATGTAAAAAATGGCTATTCAAAGATATATATGAAACAGCAAAATTATATTAGAACAGTTTTAATGGAAAAAATATTTCTCAGAAACATGTATGTACCTGTGGTTACATCGAATGATATCGTCTTTATCAACAATTATTTTGAAAATCGGTTTTTAATCAAAAAATTCGGAATAAGTTAAACTTCGAAATAATAAGACATTTCATATTCATGTTTTGGAAAAAGAGGGACCCTATTAGCACAAAATGTTTAACAACATTGTTACAATATATAAAGATACTGGACAGCATTAGGAATGCTGGATAATTTCGTGAAGATATTGTACAAGATCTTGTGCTAATAGGGGAAACATGGGGAAAAAAACCCTCTCACTTGCGGTAATGGAATTTGTCACTTCATTTTTTTGTAGTTAGAAATGAATCCCTGTTTCTAGAAATAAATAAACAACACACACACACACACACACACACACACACACACACAGAGAGAGAGAGAGAGAGAGAGAGAGAGAATTTTTATTAGTAGAAACTTAGAAATTGACACATTCAAAAACTCCATGTAAAAGAAAAATTTAAAATTCAATAATTGAAAATAAAATGCACATTTGGAAATCATTTCCCAAATTCTTCAGAAAGTATTCTTTTATCTCCAAAGTTTACTTATCCTTTTGCATGTCTGCAATTTAGCTTTTCATATCATTTCATTTTTTTATCTACAATTTAAATGTCAATAAGTTTCCTCATACACTTTGATTTATATATCACCTATACCTAACTAAACAGTTTTGAATAGATTAAATAACAGTTTAATTAGTTTCTATGTCAATAACTTTCCTCTTTAGTATTATTTAAATTTAAATTATCTTAAACTGTTATTTTTGTTAACATGTATAATTTAAATTCACTTTTATCTAATTTGACATAGTACTCGATAAATTCCCGTATTTAAACTGAATTCATAATTACCCTTTTAACTATAAAGAAGCTGAAATGTAAATGATTTGTATCTTTACATTCTTAAAAGTTGGAAGAGCGACTTGACATTGTTAATTAAACTGCCTCATTTAAATAATCCTCACACATTTCAAAACAATAAAAGTAGATTTACAGCCAACTTAAACAGTAGAAATGTTACTTTTGGAAAGATAAATCTGCGTTAGTCGGTAAATAATTACTCGTTAAAGAGAAGATTAAATGTCGGTAATCATTAGTAAATGTCATGAATTGTTAAATTGTAACGTTTTTTCAAATCGTACGAATTCTACACTAGCAACCAGCTATTATTTATATTACATTTTGAATAGGAGTACAAAGTATAAGGAGAAATATGCAGGGGATGTAAAAATAATATTTAAATAGAATTTAAGTTAATATCACGTAATTTAATAAACATAATTAATTATGCGTATACGTGTATGATTCACTCTTAAAATGTTTTTAATTATGAATTTTTTTGAAAAATATTGAAAAAATACGTTTGAGAATTTCCCGAAATTAAATTTTATCTGTAAGCTAAAAATAAACTGGAAACGTTTTCTTAATTGTATTCCATGTCAATACATGTTTAATCCCAATCACTCAATTAATTAAATTGTAAAATTCGATGCCATTGATATCTCAGATAAAAATGTCTGGGAGAAAATCTATGTTTCCGATTTTAATTTCAAATGTTGTTTGATAAAATAATAAGCAAAACTACTAATACGAATCTTTTGCACCACAGATTAAGAATACGAGCTTTAAGTAGAATTTCCGAAATTGTTACAAAAAAATTTGGTATTCTAGAAAAAATAATCCTTTCTATTTATTTTTTAATGAGAAGAACAAGAAAAGAAATTATTATAAGCATAAAAAAACTCGAGATTTTAACGAATCTCCAATTTTTAATTCTTTTCTAGACGGAGAAATAAGTTTCAGGAAATTTGCTTGTCTATGAAATCATAACTAAGGCCGGCGTCCTGGCATAGGGATAGCGCGTCTTTCCCGTAACCAAGGTGTCTTAGTTTCGAGTCCCCGTTTGGCATGGTTGTTCTTCATATGCTCTATCTGTGAGTTGTGTGAATGTGCCCTCCTGTAAAAAGGGGACGTGCAAGTGAATGTGATGCGTGAGTAGCTAAGACGCACTCTTGTCTCTAGTTGGCGCTACTAAAACAAGAGACGCTCCCTTGGCTTAAAATCGCTGACTTCGTCAGCGAGCTTGTCCATGGCAAGTGCCATTATAAAACAACAAAAACAAACGATAACTAAGAAACGCTTTGATCTAGACGATTCAAATATACAATTAATTTAAATTTTGAAGATTTTTTGTAACATTTTGAATTAAATTCATTTAGTGGAAATCTGTCTACCCGGGTATCCAGTATAGTGAATAGACAAGAATCTGATAACTATGAAATGAAAAGCGGTGGATAGATAAAATTAGGCTCACAGATATTAACATTTTTTGCATGAAATTTGGTATCAAATGTGTCAAGCATTTGGTCATCTGTCTGTCTGTGATTTCTGATATATTTTCAATACATAATTTACATAATTGTGAACTATATCTCTGTGAAACTATACGCAACTATAAGTAAATGCTTTATGAAAGACAACTCTTTATAATAATTCCGAAAGCAAGCTTTTGATTATTTTAAGCAATGGTCTTTTTGCTTTTAGACAGCTTCTATCAAGTTGTTTGGAATAAATGCAACTCTGTAATAGATTCAAAGAATTAAAATGTTCATCCAGAATGATTTTTGCAATATTTTTTGTTCTATAAGATTTAGGTGATTGCAGTTTCAGGTAGTTTTGAAAGATACCTGGGCGATTCGAAAATCCCGTAATATTGAAGAATTAGCAATGCATTCCTACAACTACAGCGCGTTGTATGAGAAATGAATTGAACACATAAAGTTTGAAAGTGAATAGCTGTAAATGCTTGGACGGAAATAACCTGTAAAGCTTTACCTCATGCCCTTCCCCGGAGTTGAAGGAAATTCTTTATATCTTATCTTAAGTGCTGCCGAAACAATTAAGAAATTTATTGCAATCTCAGAGCTGGACATTTTGATTTAAGCATGATGAGTTCTTATTTATTTCATCATCGATCTTTGGAAACACTTAAACATGATATTTGGATAACATTAATTATAATATTTGGTCTTGGAATTAATTCGTGCGGTTTTACAAGAGATGGCGTAACTAGCTTATTGTCCCATAGTTTCGTTTGTTCAAACATGCATTTAAAACTACTGTTATTGCGCATCTAGTTTAGTATATGCCATTTGGTTTAAGCGTAAACAACAATTTTTATTCAACTGAAAATGTCAAATTTTGTGTCTGATAAAGTGTTTTTGCCGGGGGTTCTTCTTCATTACTTTAATATGAAGAAAAGTGCTACCGAAAGTCATTGTATTTTGGTGGAAGATTATGGTGACCATGCTCTAGCTGAGCGAGCGTGTCAATAGTGGTTTGCACGGTTTAAAAGTAGTGATTACGACTTGGAAGACCAAGAACGAGCTGGACAGCCAAAAAAATTTGAAGCTTCTGAAACCTGGTGAAACTATTAATGGAGAACGTTATCGACTTCAGTTGATGCGTTTGAAACAAGCTCTGGCCTGAAAACGACCAGAATGGGATAACAGACACAATAAACTTATTTTTTAACATGATAACACTCGACCACATGTCGCAAAACCGGTCAAAACATATTTGGAAAATGTCGGATGGGAAGTGTTACCCAACCCTCCGTATTCGCCATACATTGCTACTTCAGACTACAACTTGTTTGATAGCATGAATAACGATTTGTTTGGATAGCGGCTCACTTCAGAAAATATTGAAAAATGGATCTCTGATTGGATCGCTTTGAAAAGTGAGGAATTCTTTCGACACGGAATTCGTAAATTGCCTGAAAGATGGGAAAAAGTAGTGGCTAGCGATGGACAATATTTTTGATAACGTATTTATGCATTTTGCTTTTGAAATAAAGCTTTAATTTTTTATTAAAAACCGCACGAATTAATTCCTAGACCAAATATAGTACTCCGGCTTATGAGTCCGTTAGATTTCGTGGTCTATCAGGCTTTGACTTCTTCTTCTATCAAGCGAAAACAAAAGGTGAATAAGATCCTACTGTATAGAGTTCAAGAATTCATCATTCACGTTACTACAGGTATCAGGGTGCCAAAAATATACCAAGAATCTTCCGACATTTCAAGGATTCCATTTAGAGCCGATGTCATTCTTTTGGTCGTGTACTTACTATAAAATTTTGGATTGTTATTAATGTAAATCTCATGATTAAATTGCTTGCCCTCACTTCCATTTTTTTATTTTATATATATTATATTCTTTTAATTTATTTTAAATTTAATTTGTAAGGAAAGCATCTACGACTCTGTAATGCTTTGTGACTCCAAATTGTTTTTCAACGCCATGCGCCAACTACGTTTAGATACTTTTTGGATTAGAATAGATTTTTCGGCAATATTTGGATACTTGCACTATTTAGTAGTATCAAGAATTTAAATTCTATTACTGTCAAAGAAAACATAGTTTATTGGTCACTATGTATTTAATCAGGGCAGCATACTTTGTATTAAAATTTCTTATTGTAAAAATTATAATTTTATTGTATAAATATTTAAAAAAATAATTTTGTAAAGTTTAGGGAGAAATAGCAATTAAAGATAGCATACTCAGAAGGATCATTTTGTAGTTTCCACTAAAATGCAGATTGATGTCATAATTTATAGATAGACAATTGAAAAAGTGGAAAAAATAAATAAATAAAATAACATAAAATAGCAAATACTTTGAAAATTATGCCTCAAAAATATTAACGCTTTAATATGAATAACAATGTGATACAGCAATGGAAGAAATTAAAGTATTTGACATACGTATTTGGACCACACGAAAATGAAAACATTTAAATAAAGTAATCAGTGAGCAATAACGTTGACTAATTGTGTATAGAACTAATGTTTGAAGATCAATCAATCACGGTGGTAGAATTGTATATACTATTTTTTATTGGTTTTATATGAAAACTCAACTAATTCTTCGTGACATTCATATAATGAGATAGTTAAAAAAGCAAAAGAAATAAAATATCACATCCGAGATCTTAGCCTGAGACAGTGCCTCCATTACTGGGCTTCCTGAAAGATAAAAGGTCATAGATCACGTCTGATTTCTGAACAAATTAACAAATAATATCCGTGATGCAAAAAAAGTGCGATATAAGTATTTCCTTGACTATCGTCATATATTCTGAAATAAATATAAATGATAGAAACCGAAATATATCAGAAAATACCCTATTTGGGCAATATGGTACTGGACTAAAAAATGACCACTGAAAGCAATGTTGCCTTTGGGTTACGTAAATGTACGATACATAATATAAGATCGGATAATAAATATACATACATCTTTTTATTACGGAGTTCTTCATTACTGAGTATGTTATAGGGATTAGATTGCAGGAAAATGGGCTTAGAACTACGATGTTTCATAGGAAAGTGGTTAGCAGTAATGCGTTATTTTTGCACAATTAGTCTTAATGCAGTGTTATATTATTTAGATTGAATCAATTTGTTGATATAAACTATGTTTAAATCAAAATTTCGAATGAGATATTCACAATATTAAGAATTGCTTAATATTGCGATTTTTTAAGACAGAAGAATTTTTTTCTATTTGCATTCTTCTTATCGTTTCACCATAATAGAAATTTTTTTGAATTTCCTTTTTAATCATTTTTAATCTTAATAAAATATACAATTTTACTATTTATTGAAAGAAGGAGTTTTTTTTGTTAAGAAAGGATATTGAAGCGTTTCATTATCAAAATTCATATTACGAAAGTAACGTTACATTATCAAAAATTTCATGATATCAGAAAAACGTTCTCTTTTCGTTTAGTTCTATTTATGATTAAAAATTAATGTGATCTGAAAGAATATAAAAAGGACAACAAACCTTTATAGTAATTCAGAAGTAAAAGTTCAACTTTTTTAAGCGATAATTTGCACATTAAAAGGAAAACAGATTCTTCTCATAAAATAATTTCTATTTTTTTGCACACAACTAGTATTTTTTTTACAAACATATATTTAAATCTTATGTAAGCATATGTTTAAATCTTAAAATAATTATGAAATGTAAATTATACAAACATATTAATATTTGATAAGTGGCACATAATAGATGTTATAATAAATATGCTTTTTCCGCTGTATATTCTATTTCTAAAAGTTATTTCATTATTTTAATATGAAATATTATGATGTACATTTATTGGATCAACTAATGTTACATCATTTATATATGAAATTACCATATAAATTAAAAATAGCAAGATATTCCCTTTTAAAATTAAATTCTAAATTGAAAAAACTTGTAATTAATAATTGTAATAAATAACAAGGAGTTTTTGAAACTTGTGAAACAACTTTTTACGAAATCAAAAGAAAAACTAAATTAATTAATTTTTAATAACCAACCGCAACTCACAAAATGGAGTGTAACATTTAAAAATCACTTTATTTTTTGAGTACACTTAATATAATTTGTTCACAATTATAAGCTTGTTCTTTAATTTAATAGCATTTATAATTTTTTAAAAAATAGAAAAAATCATTTTTACATCTCTGAAAAGAAAGCCTTACTTTTTTAAATAAAGTTTTTCCATAAGTTTAAAAAAGGTTTTTTTGTCCGCATAATTTGATCTTATTTAATGCTTTTCCCCCGATACATTTAATTATAAAAACCTGTTCTTAAGAAACAAACAAAAAATTATAGAAATTTCATTTGAGAAATGTGAAAGAATAGTAATTTTTTGAATAGTGTTTCTCATGCTACAAAATAAAAAATAAATAAATACAAAAATAATATTTTTTTCCTTTCACTATTTTTCATTAAGTTTCATTAACTCACTAAATTAAAAGTTATCATATCATATCATATTAATCATATTAATTTATCTGGCCAGTAAAATAAATAATGAGCACTCCACAAATTATTTATATATTTTGCTTGGTCTAATATTTAAAAATTATACTTATTTTAAATAAAATATCGAAAATAAATGTTTTTCGTACAAAAGGAATTATTTATCGCTTTACAAATTGTTTCCTTCACTTTTATTATCTGTTTTGCCTTGGATATTGCTTTATTTCTTTTTCCCTCATGAATAGAAATAATTTACTTTCAGTAAGAAAATACTGATCAAAATAAGTATTCCTGTATAAGAACTCACAAAAAAATATTTCAAGTCTTAATTTCTAAGGTTACTCAAATTTTAGAAATAAATATGAAATATTAAATTTGTACTTTTTAAAAATTAACAATCTAACATTTTCTGTTATTACTTTAAATATAATATTAGGTAAAAACTATTTTTATGATTTTACCTATGTAGTGAGCTATAAATATAATAAATACAGCTTAATAAAAGGGAATGCTTATAGTATTATGAGGAAATACAATATATCTCAGTCTAATAATTATATGGATAATAAGTATATTGTTATTGTATATTGTTATAATATATTGTAGATTTCAGACTTTTTTTTTAGCATTCAAATATTTTTGAATGTGTAAAACATTGATTCTTATAATTAAAAAATAATTTTAAAAGTATTACGATTTTTCTTGTCTTGATAATATCTTTTCATATTTTTATACACATTTATATTGATATACAGGATGTCTCAATGTTAGTGTACAAACTTGAAGTCGAGTATCTCAATATGCGGTGCTGTTTTCTGCGTACTACAGAAAAAAAAAGGCGACTTCTTCTAGTGAAGTTTATTTATACACAACATGTAACGCAATACAAAAAGGGAAATAGAAGATATTCATCTAAAGTATGGCTTAATTTAGGGGAATGGACGAACTGCTCGACTGCTTGCTCAGTACGGGGTGGGGTCCTATCTTGAATAAAAACCACTTAAATAAGGCACTGTTTTCTGCTAGTAGGAGGATACGTAGTTGTGGAACTATGAAAGTTTGCAACATAGCCAAATAGCGTTGTGCTATAAACAAATACGTTACAAGTCTTGGGAGCTGTAGCTCCTTAAAAAGTATGAACCAAGAATGGAACTTGTCGTAAAATCAAAAAACACCGTGAGTTTTCGAGAGTGAAGTTATCTTTCTTCAATAACTTTTGGTTCCTGTGAAGCCCACATTCTACAGTTCTGCATATTGATTGTACCATTCAAATAAAAATGGGCTGCATCTCCGCATAAAATCTACCATGGGAAGGCATCATCCACATCCATTTGTGCTGAAAATGTTAGACTAACGTCTAATTTCAGCTGCGTGTCACCTGGTAACAATTGTTGACGACGACTAATTTTATGCAGACAAAATTGGATTATCCTAGTTAGAAATTTTCAACGTCCGTCAGGATTAGCTTTCGAAATCTTTAATGACTTCACAATTGCAATGGCAATTTTTTATTGTGTGGGAAGAGGTATTGTCCTTTTCCCCTTCCATATTTCACAATAAACAATACAATCTCCTCGAATATTTTGCCATTATTCGCACTGGGCATTGTATGAAAGGACCTTTTCTTTTCTGTATTCTTTCATGCACCTAAATTCGCAAAGAGTAGCTGTAGTGTTTGAGCTGTTGAGGTAGATTAATTTTAAAACTAAACCGCGATCTGGAAAACTAAGACGCATTTTGTACTACGTTACTGATAGAAATGATGACTTCTGCTGATGATCGCAATGGCATTTGCATGGACAGCGCCATCTGTTGGCAATAGACAAAAATATTATTCCATTCTTTTCCCCATCTTCTCGATTAGAAAGTGTACCTATTTTGTTTTCATTCGGATTATTCCTTCAAGCTACTGGCAACTCCAAATAGAGATAATCATTTTATAATCACCTGGTATTTATCTTCTAACTGAATAAAATACATTATATTAATGTTCAATACCATTTACTTTCACTAATTGGAAATTCAATTGCATTGATCTATAAATTTATGAATCATTTAATGTGTTTTAATCATGATTCTTAAAAAAGATAACTAACAGTTGTATCTATTCGACAATACAGATGAATAAATAACTTCAAAGCCATTATAAAGTGAGATATTTAAGGAGCTTCTATTTTAAATATATTCTATGCATTCAAAATTGAAGATTTCAATAAGTCTGGTCAAATGCTCAATTCGTATATAGCTTAATTTGACTAAATGCTAATCATATATAGCTTATACATCATTGTCGCTGTGAACTACCTAGCAGTAACAATAGAAAGCAGATATTTGCTTCATTTTCTGAACCAATCTTACCAATGAATTAATAATATGTGTAAAAATGGAAAGCTTTTAACTTTTAACTATTTAACATTTTCAGAAAATTAAAGACTGTTCGATTGAGTGGATGCCACATTTTGCATTCATTAAGACAAGATAAAAGCATTGCAAATGATTTAAACTGATTTTTTTATATATTGAAATTATGCACAGCAATAATAAAATTCTAATCTAAAATTATTCGCTTATAGTTCAGTCTAAACTTTCAGTTCCCACTGAATCAATATTTCATCAGAAAAAGCATTGATTTAACAACTACATACATAGCAAGATTTTATCCAGAAGAACAATAGCATCCATACGTATTTAAT
The DNA here is from genome assembly GCA_026543865.1 of Argiope aurantia. Lineage (NCBI taxonomy): Eukaryota > Metazoa > Arthropoda > Arachnida > Araneae > Araneidae > Argiope > Argiope aurantia. The sequence goes on from JAPMOR010123505.1 coordinate 368,486, forward strand.
ATTTGTATGGATTATCATTACCAGGTATACAATTTATTACACATAAAATTTAATATATATTTGATTGCATTGATTCATTGCGCACTGAAAAATTAATAAGGAACTTATCAAATCCATTAAATGGGATAGTTTATCCTGTTTGAAGGCAATTATATTCTTGAACAATCAAATTCGAATATAAAACAATTATAGCGCAGTTTGATTCTATTTCCCCCATTAATGAATCAATATTTCCTCTGAAAAGGCATTGATTTATCAAGTATAAACAAAGTAAATTTGAATTGAAAAAGGTTTGTACCAATCTGTGCTTACTATTAGCATAGATTATCCATACCAAGAGCACAATTCGTTGCAGAAAAAAAATCAAGTTGTTCAAAATTTTAATTTGATCGGTGTTTTTCTTCCTTTATTCTCTGATAAATTATCAATTTAGACAACAAATAAGGACTCGTTTGTCTGAAAAATTTATTTATATATCACTGTTTCTATTACTATTGGATTTATGTAGCTTGAATTAAAGTTATATTAAAAATGTAAATACCTAAAAATCGTGGCTAATGGATATCTGAATTGTGAATGGATATCTGAATTGGAGTTTGAAATTGTGTTAAATTACAACATCTGAACAAGAAATTACGACCCTCGATGTATATCAAATATACAAGAAGTTTCAAATACCAATTTTTATTTTATTTTTGCAGTAAAAAAACTATACACCTGCTTTGATGATAGTACCATCCAGAAAAAAATTTATTACATATAAATAACAGTTACCCGTACTGGTGAAAAAAACAACCCATATATTTTTGCGCAGTATGAATATGAAAAAAGCAGTTCTGGTCCAAAATTCTCTTAAAAACAGTTACAATTTTTTGGAACTCCTACACCTAACAACGATTTATAGTCTAAAAACGTTTAAAGCTTTTTTTATTTCCTAAAGATTGACACTTTATTTAAAATAAATTTTCCCTTCACTAGATTATTCTGAAAAAGTTTTCGCACCTTCTTGGGGAATATATTTCTTATCGAAAAAAATTGTGGGGTAACAAAATTGAAATTCCTTCAAGATGAAAGGAATTCCAGCAAAATCTCATTGCGCAATGGTTTATGGTGTTCAGGTATTTGAAAGTCAAGCTGACCCAAAACTGAAATGTAAAAAATTTGGTGGTTGAAGAAGGTGAAAGTGATTCTGTTTAGGAGGTAATGGGAAATTGCTGATGGGATCAATGAATATTTGAATAATTACTTTCTTGAGGAATTATTACTTTAACAGGTGATTATTGAATTTGCTTTTAATCTTTGTACTTTGATTTAATCTGCCTATTTAGTTGCGATAATCTCATTTGATGTTTAACCAGCTCTTTAAATACCAGAATTCTTTTTCAAGGATTAGGAATTATTTTACTGAACTAAAGCTGAGAATTAAAAGGTAGATAGATATAGAAATCTGTTATCAAGGTGCAGTAGAATCAATAAATGATTTTTGCATCAAAAACAAACAAACAAACATTATAAATTAAATTTCTAAAATTAGAAATTAAAGATTGCGAACAGGACGGGTTTCTACATTTTATTTTTTAACCAGTTAGAATATAAGTAATTATGTATTTACCATTATATAGTCATATTTTACACATCTACAAGCCTTCTTCCATCAGAGGGCACCTCACTTATGAGGATGAGAAACTTCCGGCATGGTGGTTGGTTCTCTCCGCCTGAGGGGTGAGGAATGGTGGGGGTCGGCTATCTTTTACTTATAACGGGATGTTCTGCCCAAGGGAAGAGTTGTGCCTTGGCCGGTGATGGTCTATAGGACTCAACTTTAGTTCCCGCTGGCGGTCCAGTCATTCATATTTATCCGTGTGCCTCAGGATGGGTCGGAGTAGTCAACTTACGATATCTGTAAGACTTGAATGTACATTCAAATATAACTATTGATGTGAGTTATGAATTCTCTTGTAACCATCACGTTAATTCAATATTACGCATTATCTAATTCTCAAGAAATGAAAAAGGTGTGTACATAATGATATTTTTATGTTCAAATAGTTTTCGAGAAAACCGAAAATCCACTGAAATCACATCCAGTCCACTTCAAGTAGACATATTTCAAACCACAGAATGATAGCGGTTACCGTCAAAATTTTAAATTGCACAGGATTTAAGAAATTTGCTTTAAAGTACTATTTGAAAATAGTCAAAATATCGAATTCCAATCATTGGTTAAATCTCTCGTCTTCCTGCTTTAGCACATTTGTTAAAACAGCATTTCTTAACGAGGTTGAATTCCTGTTTACACCAAAATAGTAATTTTGAATTATCGATCCTCATGTTTATTTCCCTGCTTTTAAGGCTTTTTTTTTCTATGAAGTTTGTGATTGGATATGATATAACTATTACATAGAAAACTGGAAATTAAAATTATTTTAGTTATATCTATGATCATTTTCCATCCTCTAAGAGCAAAGTGATTACTTCTAAACATATTCTAATGATTCTGCTATACTGAATTTATGCGGTAATCACTGTACAGCTTGCATAACTTTTCGCCCTTTATTTTTACTGAAAGTAATTGGATGCCTAATTATTTATCGATTACTCTGACACTGAGATTCATTGTGGAGCGCTAAGGATTGAAAAATAAAATTATGTAATTGGATATTTTCTGACAAACTAATTTGTTACTAGAAATTAAGAATAGCGACAGAGAAATGTCACTGGTATTAAAAAGAGTTAATAAAAAATCATGATTTGCATTATATATTATTAATATTGTGCATCTCATTTTTATATTAAATGTATAAATGTAATTATTATTATTTTTATATTAAATGCATCATCAGATCTCCAAAAAGGTTTTTTGATTAATTTTTGAGATAAAAATTCCAATGATTGAAATGCAATAAAAAATCCCATTATTTCAGCCCATTTAGAACAATGACATGTTATTTTTTATAGCACGAGATTTACGAACTAGATTATAAATCGAATTAAAAATGCGGAGTATTTTAATCCTGGTATAAATTTTTCATAATAAATTTTACTTAGAAAAAAATTGATTGAAAATTAAAAGAAGAATGTTAAGAACTATTGTGTACTCCCAAAGTATCGCATTCAGAAATTATTTAAAATTTAAATATGTTTGAATACTTTTTGTTACACTTATTGGCACGTAAAAATAAATCATTCACCTAGTTTTAAAAAAAAATATATCACCAGAATAATTCCAAGTTTATGTTTGAATTAGTGTAATAAGGTATTTTTATTGTAGTATATCTAATAATAATTCTTAAAATGATTAAACTATAAATAATTTATATAGAAATATATTTATATAAATAATTTATATAAAGTCCTCCTTTAAATTTAAAAAGGTACTAAAATTCATAATTATCAAATTATTTAATTAAAAAAATACTATATTTTTATTTAATACAAAATCATTCGAGTGCTACAAAAAAAATTCTGTATTAAAACTCCAAAAGATTTTTGAATTTATTTTTGTTCTTTTCTGAGAAAAGAAAGTAAAGAAAATCTGAGGATAAGGTCGAAATAAAGATTATAAATACACAGAGTCTTAGTATTAAGTAGAATTGAAGAATAACTAATTTTCAGACCTTTTTTATGGAAGTAATGTTCAGCAGATAAGATTATGTCGCATTTTTGTCTTTAAAAAGAAATCATGCTAAATGAATATATATAACAGTATTTAGTTCTTAAAATGATCGGATTAAAGTATTATTAAAAAGGGATTTATTTTATTGATAAAAAGTTAATTGCCTTATATGGAATAAACAAGTCTTACCCATAAAATTTAAACAGAAGACTGGATGAAAAACACTTTAAAACCTTGAAATTAAACGATCATCCTCAAGAAGACATTATTAGTGTAAACGGAAAAGAATTTATTGCAAATATTAGATGGAATTTAACGTTGATTATTATTGATTTCATGCAAATTTATTATTTATACTTCTAAATGATGAATGATTCATGCAAATAATTTCTGAAATCGTTCTCGTATGTTGTTAGTTGTTTAGAGCTAAAAGCTTTCAGATGCAAAATTAAATTACTGAATAAGAACTAAGAATCGCATTAGAGAGTCCAAAAGAATTTCTGAAATACAGAAG
>JAPMOR010123505.1:381141-405192 GCA_026543865.1 Argiope aurantia
AGCAATTATATAACAACTATATAGCAATTATATAGCAATTATATAACAATTATTAATAAAGCAATTATATAACAACAAATATGAAATTAACAAAATTTTTTATTTTTATTTTTTGGTGATACAATTTTTTTTTTTGCAAACTTATTCCCAAAATTTATCACGGAATTACACCAAAATCATGCTTAATTTAATAATTACTTTTTCTTTTCGAAACAAATATTCCTATCCTCCAAAGCATATATGTGGCGAACTTAGTAGCATTAGATAAAATGCTAAAAAATGCTTGGTAGCATGCTAATGCTTAGTAGCATTAGATAAATACATGCATTCCAAAGCATATATTCCTTAATTGCCGAGATGAAGTATAAAACTATTGCTGCCATCATTAAGCAAGTGGTCTGGTGTGTAGTTACAACGCATATTTTTCTTAATTATTACAAAAGTTAGTTAGTTTTGGTTCTAAATTGTATTCAGATCTTATTTCGTCTTGTTCTTTATATGAAAAAAAATGTGAGGGTAATATATGGTGCAAGTAAAATCCGTTAGTATTCGTCGAATGTTCACAAAATGGAAATGGGGAAAATTCTAGGGAAAAGGGGTGAATCTCTAGGTGTTCACCCTCCTAGTTTGACAATGATATCAAATTCTGAGTTAATTCCAATATAAGGTTTGAGGTAATTTTAAGATGGGAAGCTAATCTAATGTAATCAGATGTTGATTTGATTCTTTATCTTATATTGATAAATAACAGATAATGGCGGAATCAATTGTTTTTCTGGAATTTATTGAATTCGAATTTTCTAAGAATGATTTATCTATGAGTAAATAAAATAATTTTACTGATTTAAAATTGAATTAATTGTGATTTTAAAAAGTCTGATGAGTTATAATCATAAACAAAAAGCATTAAACAACAAATACATGTATGCGGTTTTTAAAGGCGCAATTATTTATTAAGTTTTCCAAATCGAATAATTTTTTTGCATTATAGCAAACGACATGTAAATATGTTCATTGAAAATAAATAACCATTCTTTATTAAATGTAATAAAATAAAAATTATGCAGTAATATATATATATATATTCTATAATAGGCCATTAAATAAATATCTTTAGAACTTAAGATTTATATTACATATTTATCATGAAATCACATCACATATTTATCATTACATATTTATAATTAAATATCTTATTTCCTATTTATAGAATACTTCTACAATGAATTAAGAAATTCATTGTAGAAGTAATAAACATATTACTTCTGTAACTAATTAACATATTAGAACAAATCTCTAACATAATTACTGGGAAATTCAAACTAACATAACTATATAACTAACTACAGAGTTTGTTATGTAGTTATTCCTCTAACATAACCACTCACAAAGATGTCACAATAGTAATATTAGTTAAAAGCTTTGGTTAAAGTATATATTTTATTCCACATCATTTCCATACCAGTTATAAACTTTCAGAAATTGCTACTTTAAACTTTCAAGAACAATATCTTTAAATGCAGTAACCCTACTACCTTTCTGCTGGACCCTGATGAAACTTCATCAAGCTCTAGTTGATATTCAAGTGATCTTATTATGACGAGGTACAAAGAAAATGCTGCAGCTGACTTAAAAGGAGACAGTGTCTCCATTAAGAGATCTCCGCAGAGACAAAAGGTCATATCCATATGCCAAGTTGGACGGGGGAAGGGGTTCATTTTCGCATTCTTGGATCGAAGAAAATGAAATAATATTTATAGGAATACCCTTGCTTTCGATTATGTATACTGGGTTATTTTTTAAGAAGTAAAACAAGGATATACTTCAAAGTACCATGTTTCGTCGACATTGTCTTGCGTGGAAATATTATATCCAAATGATTTGTTGGTTTCGGATTACATGAGCGAGTAAATGATGGGTGAGATGGATTAGAGTAGTAAGAAAGATTTAAGTTATTATTATTATTATTATATGGTCCGTTGGAGTTGAATGGAAATAAAGGATTAGATTCAGTTTTTTTTCGATAAAAAAATTTCGAATTCTATCGGATCTGCTTTATAAGGTAGCTTATTTCATGTATATATTTTGAAGAATAATTTGTACATTATAGTGGAGAATTGTCATACCATATTGTCTATTCAGGGCAATTTTTCTATAGATACAACTAAAATGAGGGTTGACACCATGGTTATTCCATAAACAAACAATGATAAAAGATGAAAATTGAAATAATGAGAAAAATATAAAAAGGTAACCTAAAGTATTAGATTTAAAAATTGCCTCGGAAATAGTATAGTGTGCAATTCTAATATATTTAACATCATTTTAGGCAATATTTCACAAATGCCAGGGTTGTTAATAGTTCAGTTCCATACAAATAAAAGATTTTTAAAGCTAATTTTTATTTATTAAAAATAAAGAATAAATTGAAAGGAATGGGATAAATCAACCTCATTTTTGTGGCAAACACCATTATTTAAATCTGTTTAGAATAGTTTATTCACAATTGGCTCTTGTGCTAGAGAATGCAACCAACCATTATTTGAAATGAATACAGCTATTCTTCAATAATTTTAGCAACTATTCTCTAAAAAACTTTAAAAATATGAATACTAAAATTAAATCATGGTTTATGCTAACGAAAACTCTGGATATAATATTCCTCTAGAGATTAATATTTTTATGATAAATTGATTTTTATTTAGCATGGAAAGCTTTAAAAAAACAAAAAAAAAAACCCGTCGTTTATGAGGGCAGTTGAAATTTATTTACGAGATTAAAAAGTAACTGAATGTTTGCTTTCTCAGAAATTACTGCTTTGGATAGAAATATATTTTATTTGCTTTGCATTTTCAGAGTTATATTTAATGTAGATGACAAAATAAGACGATGATTTATTTAAGTTCTGGTGATTTATCAAGAAATATACGTTATTTACTTCCTTTTAAGTTATTAGTGCAATTTAAAATAATAAAAAAATTAAACATACTTTTGTTTCACATTGTGGTCACTTCGCAAATTTTCATAATGAAATTTAATTTATTTCAGTGATATTTTATAGTGCTTCAAAAATGTGATTTAATTAGTCAATTTTTTGTATTTAATCTAATTTTAATAAATGTTTGTATCCTTCCTAAATTAACATTATATATATATAGTATTGTATTATTTCTACAAGTAAGAATAAATATTCAAAAAAAATCTTCATGCTTTCAAAATAGTCAAGTTTGACTTTACTCTCTTTTCAGAAAGTTTTCAAAATGTATATTTAGTTTCTTCAATAATAATTTATTATGTTGAAAATTGAGAATTTTTTAATCAATTGTTGTTATTCATACACATTTAAAATCGCATTCAGTATCATTATAGAAATAATTTTACTGCAGAGACTTTTCCTTTCTTAGAAACCTTCTTGATAAGACATATTTTAAAAATAATGTTATCCGTTATTAAATGGTAAATAATTTCTAAAAATGATAAATTGAAATTACAAAATTTTCTTAATGAAAATTTAGCAATTTCAATAATAATTTATTTTATTCGAAAAATTGAGAATTTTTGAAAACAATTTTCTTTATTTAGTGTCTAGTGTTATTTTATTTATTTATTCATATTTAAAATAATATTTTCTATTTTCATTGAAATGATTTTACTGTAGAGACGTTCGCTAAGACTTACTTTGAAAACAATATTATCCTTCATTAACTGATAAACTAATTTTTGTGCTTGTTTTTGTAAGTAGTTCTTAAAACATAAATTAAAATTCAATCTGTGTTTCCGGTTTCAAATATTAATCGTTTTAATTAAATAATTTATCACAATGTAAATTTTTAAAATGATTCTAAAAGCTAACAATTTTATTTTAAAAAATCAATGACATATAATAATTAGATCGCATACCGTCTGGATTAAAAATAATTCTTTAATTAAAAAAATTAAAAATTGCATCCTTAATCATGAAATTTGATTTTGTCTTATTATTTGCAGAAAAAATGGAGCATTACAAGATAATGAAATTACTTTTGACTGCTGAAGAAATATCAGTTTAAAAGCTCGAACTATTTTCTTGAGTTTTGATTCTGAGAACGTTTTATCTTTAATAATTAAAATACATAATTTATATCTCCAAATTTTAAATACATATATTATATAGTGTAACTGAAAAGATGAGAAAAAGAGATTTTAAATTAAAATAATGTTATTACAATAAAGGAAATCAAAAGGATAGTCAAACTATTTATAAATTTAATCTTTAATATCATTGATAGTTACTTAATTTAAGTATTTCAAAGAGAAAATGAATGTTTTAATATAATATATCACGTGATAAGCGTAGCAGTAAGCTTCATGTTCGTTTCTTTCAAAAAAAATTATAATGTGAAATGAGTCAATATTTTTATGACACTTGTATATCATACATCGTTATTCAATAAGAAATAAATAAATTATTGATTAAAATGACTTTTTAAAAACAATAGTCATTTTACGAAATTTATTCAGATATCATTTGTAATTTTTAAGCAGTACTACTTTATATTCTTCATAGATTGTTTTAGTAAATGTTATGGGCGGTTAATCAAATGCATTTCAATTTAGAGTTTTAAATACTATACATGGAAATGATAATAGTGTTTTTCTGTTCATATTTTTGTTGAGAAGTAGTTGCATGCATACTTAAATTCATAATTTTGGGAGGAAAAAATCCCTTTGAAAATTAATTTCAGCATAACCCTTGAAAACTCTCAACTAAAGAACGTATAAAAAATTTATGAATTTTGAACAATCATAAACCAGATATTTTGACAATACTAAAATCTGGCCACTGATTGTTTTAAAAATAGCAGTATAGTTTCGAATTTTATTATCCGTTTTATGTTGCAGTAAAATAAGTCTACAGTTACTTTACAGTTTTTCCGCTGGAAATTAATGTTATTTTTTGAAATATTTAGAACATTATGGGTATAATAACCAAATATAAAAAAGATGTATGATGTGTACAGCAACATAATTAATATATTTTATTCACATGATTGAATATTTTATCTTGATCTTCTGTTTTATTTTTTAGATTTCTCACTTCTAAAGAATTATTTATTTAATCATCTACAATAATTTTAATAAAATTATAATTCAAAAATCTGGTATGATGAGATTTCCTATTCCCTTATCCTTAATGTTAAGAACATTCTTTTAAAGATACCTAATTTTTCCTTTCCTACGTCTACATGTATTAATTAAATCCCTATCAAAATCTCATTGTAAAACCAGTGAGGGAGAAAAAGGTTGGTCTCTTTCTCTCTTCTATCGCGATGTAAACGGACATCAGTTTTATCATCGCTTTCTTATACATAGTATGCCTGCTGTGATGAAATAAATTGAGTTTAAAATTTCAAAAGTTTCTTCGATACCCATTCACACACACACACACACGAGCACGCGCGCGCACACACACACACACGAGCACGCGCGCGCACACACACACACACGAGCACGCGCGCGCACACACGCACACACACACGCGCGCAGTACTATTTAACATCTTTTGGAATTAACATGCTATGATGCTGCATGACGCACGACTTACTTTGGGTTACATTTAGAGAGCTGTGACATGTGTATCTATTCAGTCTTGTAGAAAATGCATTATAAGCATATCTTCCCAAGCATAAAACGCATTGCAATTCATCCAATTATAAACACATGAATTATTCCATTCCTTACAATATAGGAATACTCTACTGAGTTCAAACATGCATCAGTTATTCGATTTTCAAGAAATATTATATTTTCAAGAATTATTCTATAAATAGCAAGTTATTGTGTATGCGCTGCATCCTATATTGCCGTTGACAAAATCAATTTAATATACAATAATTCTGTGAAAATTACAAGAAACAGATGATCAGATGGTTAAATCACAACATTTAAAAAGATAGGAATTTTCACATTTGTATTGATGCAAGTTTTTAGGTTAACATACAAGAAATCATCAAATCACATTAATCAACATTAGTTGACTTAATTGTCTTTATGAAAGAGATATATTAAAAAATTTAAAGGAAAATTATATATTTTTATATTTCTCTAAATTTTCTAATACTAAACTAAAGTCTATATTTGAGAATATATAAAAACAACGATTGACTTCTTTCATTTCATGAGAGTAAACAAATAATTGATGATAAATTTAAAAAAATGTTCAAAACATTCCATATGACTTGGAAGTAAGATCATATTTAAAGAATCTTTGTTTTGAATTTTATTCACCTTTTTTTCCTTTGTAGAAATTGCAAAATAAATATAAAGCTCTAAAGTTGTTCTAACCTACGAAGTTTCCTTAAAGTCGAAAATTAGTTGTAAATTAAAATAATTATAATCAGTTATGGTAATGATAATGTATAAAAGACAGTTAATAATTATGCAACCTTAATTAGAGTTGAATGAAGACAGGTTTCAATCCTTGTGATTTTTATATCATCCCATTTTCCTAAAGCGCATGATTAGAATTTTTTTAAGAATGTAACGTTCTGTTGATTAGCATTACCGATTTATTTTTTCTTAAAAAGTTTCTAACCTCGATAAAAGCATGCAAAAAAAGAGACAGAAATGCAAAAAATGACCATTAATTGATCTTGAAGAAGAAATATGTTATTAAGTTCGAAAACAATGGAATCAAAATAAAAATGTATAAAAAATAATGCTTACTGATATTTTTTTAATAATTGAAGCATTTTGGTCTTAAAATTCTAAGATGATTTTTAATTATACTTTTTTTATCAGGCTAAAAGAACATTATAATTTCACTGAATTATTCTCAGTGAAATTGATATATTCTGATATAATTGAGTGATATATTTTTTTTTGAATACAAATTTCCACTTCAGTAATTTGATTTTAATTTTCTGCTTATTAGCTGAAATGTGAAAGCAATTGATAATTTTTTGAAATAAAATATTTAATGTATAACCACTTAATTGTTTGTTTTTAGACACAGAGCTAGATTAAATCACACGCTGGAACAAAATTAATAATATTCGCTTACAATAACGCTAAAATCAAATGAATTGAATCTTTACATATCAAGAATTGAATTTTTTTTTTAGATTTTGAAAATGAATAAATATATTGTGTTGCATGGTTTCAAGAAAACCCAAAGAACGTTAAATATTTCAGAATTACTCATTTCATTCATTTTTACTTTTTATCTATACTTATAATAAAGCTCAATGTGTGTGTGTATGTTGGCGCTCTACAGGCCAGACCATTCAACCTACAGCTACCAAATTTGGCACGTATATACCTTGGAGGCCGGGAATGTGCACCTGGGGGTTATTTTTTCGAATTTTTAAATAGAATTTTATTTATTTAAAAATTAAGTGAAATTTTGGCGTGTTTCTGCTATAACTTCCGAAATCATTTGCACAAAAAAGATTTTCACATGAAGTTAAAGATCAAAAATTTATCTTTTAAATGATACCAATGTTTTAATCTTAAAATTAAATTTCTATTTTTAATAAATTTTTAAATAAATATTTTAACTTTGTTTTTCAAAAATTTTTTCCGTAAAAAATAAAAATAAAAATTAAGCACGTTTCACATTCATGGGAAAAAATAAGCTTTTTTCAAAGTATTGCCATCACATTGATTAAAGCTCCAATTAAAAATAAGTTAAATCTTTTGGAAATGAAATCTGCAAAAATATAATTTTCGGCACGTGTTTGTAGGAAGTGAAACAAATATGAAATATTATTTTTTTCTATTTTTTTACACTCTCTATACAGGGTGTTTATTTAGTCCCGGACCTATTTTGATGTTTAATGACTCATAAAATAATGAAGATATAAACAAACTTATGGCATTTATTGATGGAATAACTCATATATATCTTCCTTTTCAGGTTTGAATACTTTTGCTTTTGTAAATATCGTCTGCGCGTGTGGTTAATTTCAGATAATTTCATTTTCCAGTCTAAATATCTGTACTTTTCTAAATATCGTCTGCTTATTAATTGCATTTTCTCTCTTTTGTTTTTGGCAACTATTGAAATGTTATTTTTACTTATGATGTGTTTGTTCTATGTAGTACTTATAATAAATCTCAATGTCTGTGTGTGTTGGCGCTCTACAGGCCAGACCATTCAACCTACAGCTACCAAATTTGGCACATGTATACCTTGGAGGCCGGGAATGTGCACCTGGGGGTTATTTTTTCGAATTTTTAAATAGAATTTTATTTATTTAAAAATTAAGCGAAATTTTGACGTGTTTCTGCTATAACTTCCGAAAATATTACCGAACAAAAAAGATTTTTACTTGAAGTTAAAGATCAAAAATTTATCTTGCAAATGATACCAATGTTTTAACCTTAAAACTAAATTTCTATTTTTAATGAATTTTTAAATAAATATTTTAACTATATTTTTCAACAATTTTTTTCGTACAAAATAAAAATAAAAATTAAGCTCCACAAGCACGTTTCGCATTCATAGGAAAAAAATAGCTTTTTTTCTAAATGTTGCCATCACATTGATTAAAGCTCCAATTAAAAATAAATTAAATCTTTTTGGAAATGAAACGTCTGTAGGAAATGAAACAAATAAGAAGTATTATTTTTTTCTAAAAAATAAATTCGAGAAAAATTATTTTATGATATTTTACACTCTCTATATTATTAATCCAATAAATTAGTTATATTTTAAGGCAAGTTTTGTTTAATATGAACAAGATATCCATTCAAATCAAGGCCACACAGCTGATTTGTAAACCTTTAGTAAGTAACAGATCTGCTAAAATGGTCCAAATTGAAAATGATTATATACATAAAAATGTAACTTGATTTAATAAATGCTCTAATAAATAATTAATTTTTGATTTTACATTAAGCTTCTGCTGTGGAAATTACGAATAACAAAATATTCTTGAAACACTAATATTTTAAATAAAAAGAGGTAATTTCCAATCAACTAAATCAATCACTTAAACTGACATATTTATGAAAATTTGAATATCATTGTTCAATAAAAAAAGGATAATTTTAGATTTTCCATCGATCGGTTCAAAGAAAATCAGCACGCAGGTTTCTCAAGATTAATTGGCCTAAGATTATGAAAATGTTGAGTTTTTCTAAATTTTTAACATTCAAAACTTCATAAATAAGTCTTAGTTGATCGTAGAAAACAGAAACATTCATTCATTTATTTAAGATTTGGTGTGTCCAGAATATTTCTCAGAATATGATACCTTACTGCAGTAAATTTAGACTTCATAATTTTTGAAATATATTTATAGGCAAGAACAAAATATTATTATTGATTTCATTTCAATCCTTTTGAAAGCAAAACTAAAAACTGAATTTTATGCTGAACCTGAGAAATTTTTTTTGAATTATTGTTTGAGATATTACATAAATTATGAAAAATATTTTGTAGTTCACATAAGACTTAAATACCGAGCGATTCTGTTTGCAATACTCATATTCAGTAGTAATTATAATAATAAATAAATAACAATAAAGATGATAAATAAAATAAAACGCTTGGTTTTATTTAAAAATATCTTTATATTAATTGCAATCTCATCATTTCCACTTTAAATTAAAGCTGAAGTTTTACCGGAAATGTCAACAAATTAGCAAAATATATATAGTAAATTGAAGGAAACGATCTAAACAACAGTATAAGTTTGGCATGACTATCAAAATTTGAAGATTAAAAATGTTTTGTTTGAGAATCTATTAAGAGACCAGTTATTGAAAATATTTAGTTGAAAATTGTAGTGAGCGGTAATACTGGCGAACCGGCTGGTAGCCAAAGGCGGCTAGTATTTAAATAATTCTGAACATTTTATTTATGACACATTTTTGTCTTAAATAAACAGTCAAGAATTTTTGAAATGTTCTCTGACGTAGAGTCATGTTAATTTATTTGTTGCTATTTTAAGAAAATATAGATAGAAAAAATCTTTAAAAAACAATTCAAGTTCTTTTAAGAGAATAACAGATTATAAAAACGTTCCCTTTCTAGCATTTTATCTTAAAGCATATCTGCAGTCATGTAATTGTAATTACAGAATTAAATGCAACCAAAACTTGTATATAACATAAACGAGGCAAAAATGTATACTTTGAAAAAACATAGTAAACATTTCAAATGCTATTTTATAATATAGTAAAAAAAAAAAAATCTTCAACTAAGGATGTTTTCAGATTTCCAGCTTAATATTTCATATCTCAAAGAGTTTTTATGAGTATTTCTTTAAAATTAAACCCAAGTTTTCCATCTTAATATGCAAAAACACTTATGAAATATTTATTAACAATGTATAGCTCTAAAATACATTTCAGTAACATTTTAGCGTTTATCCGCGTGAATAAAGAATGATTTAAAGAGTTTTCAGATAAATTATGGAGCGAGAAATTGTAAAACTTTCAAAAATGAAAGGGCATCCTGTGATTTTCATTTGCGGTTTGTTAGATGGGATTTTTCAATTTGTTTGTTAGTTGATACATTCAAATTATTTTGTTTCGATGATTTTATGTACAATTTTTTTTCTGTTTGGGCATCTTTCTGCTGTTAAGGACAAATAATGATTTAAAGAGTTTTCAGATAAATTATGGAGCGAGAAATTATAAAGCTTTCAATAATGAAAGGACATCCTGTGGTTTTAATTTGCGGTTTGTTAGATGGGATTTTTCAATTTGTTAGTTAGTTGATACATTCAAATTATTTTGTTTCGATGATTTTACGTACAGTTTTTTTTCTGTTTGGGCATCTTCCAGCTGTTAAGGACAAATGATGATTTAAAGAGTTTTTAGATAAATTATGGAGCGAGAAATTGTAAAGCTTTCAATAATGAAAGGGAAACCTGTGATTTTCATTTGCGGTTTGTTAGATGGGATTTTTCAATTTGTTTGTTAGTTGATGCATTCAAATTATTTTGTTTCGATGATTTTATGTACAGTTTTTTTTCTGTTTGGGAATCTTTCTGCTGTTATATAATTAAGGGCAAATAAAAAAAAGTAATAAAATCAAGATCAATGAACGAATTTCTTTAAATTTTTTTTCAAGAATTTATTATTTATTAAGCATAGAACCCTTATTTTAGAAAGATGCTAGCTGAAGAAAAAGCTTGCATTTTAAATTTATTACGACTGATGAATTTTCTTCTATTTTTTCTATTTTCTTTTATATATAGTTCTTGCATATAAAAACTGGTGTAATATGTTACATCTTGTGCATTTGCACAGGTGTCCAATATTTTGCCCTTTATATATATATGAGATATAATCAATGCTAAAATTTCAATACATTTTTTAAATCATTGGTTTAAAAAGAATTAGAATCATGCAGTTTTAAATCTTATTCAAGTTAAAATGCACAATTTTTTATTAATTATCACAAATACAACCCTTTTGTCTACTTGTAAATATGTTCTATGAAGTTAGTATAAAACAACGTTAAGGAGTTTAACTTCTTAGATTAATCTAAAGTTAGCTTAATATTATCTTTCAGAAATTATATTTTAATCCACAATTGAAATTCCTGTTATCTTGAGTAGGCTCGGATGAATAAATCACATCTGACTCAGTGTGTAACGAGAAAACGATACACATTAAATCTGTCGCCATAAGTGAAATATACTGAAATCAATTAGTCTGTTACTTCAGTAGGCTACTAACCCAGATATTCTATTCATCATTACAGATATATATTTAAATGCTAACACATTATTATAGATATATCAAAAACTCTGAATGAACCTTTATGTAGATTCTTTCTACGAAAGAATCAAATATGGTTACTCATGGAATATTCAACATAATTGAAATAATCATGATTTAACGAACTAACGATATTATGAACCTGAATTATCAGATGATGATTAACGGTTCATGACGTGTACCTATGAAAGTAATCTCTTCTCTTTTTATATAATGTCATATTTAACTATTTGATTACTATTTTTTAAAATTTTTTGTTCTTCAATTTCTAAGCAAGTGCAGATAAATGGTTCTGAATAAAAAAGTGTTTCGAAATAACTTTTAAGTTAGAAGTCTGATATGATAAATATTTTTACTACTATTAATTTTATTAAGAATTATTTAAACTAATTTTAAGAGGTTAGTGGATTACATATGTCAAATTAGTAATAAAAGAGTTTTATTGGCAATCGACAATATAATTTTGCATGTATACTCTTAGTTATTTCAACAATTTAATAAGAAATGGAATGTGTATACAATATTTAAAATACCATATTTATGCATACTGTTTGTTCAGTTAAAGCTTATTTAAATTAATACTCATTACATTTAGAATACAATGTAGCAGGAGTCTGAAGCAGATCCCGAAAGTAATTTCTACTAAATCCTAAAGTCTTATAAAGCTATCCCAAGGTCTTTCTTACTTAGAAGCTTCTTTCAAAGCGGATGTTTTATCCCACATAGTTTAGAAACGGTTTTAAAATTCTGCAAATGCTCCTTAAAAGCCTCAAGAACAATAGTTTGTGGAAAATTAACTCTTCTATTTTTCAACTCTCTTTCTATGAAACCTCATCTAATACTTGCTACTACTGAAGTGAACAGAGATCATTCTTTACAGTGGTAGAAAGAAAATGTTCCAGACCTCCATCAAGGCATCATCACAAGACAAAAGGTACGACACACATCGGAGTTCTTGTTAATGGTCTGTATTTCTTCCTCCTGGGACTGAAAAAATATGATATTATGTATTAAGTATTTCTCGAAATTGTTGATGTATACAGCATGAGAAATTAAGAATCCGATTACATTGAAAAAATATTTTAATTTTAATTAGCAATTAATTTCAGTAATAGTAATTAATTTAAATTAATTAATAGCAATTAGCTTAATTTTATGAACCAAAAAAATCCATGACTTTTTAGATCCTAAAACAGTTATTATTTTTAATTTATGTAAAAAATAATTATGAATAAATAGTTTCAATACTATAAATCGACAAAAATGATCGAAAAACCAGATATAGTGATATTTTAAACCAGAAGAGAATAAATTCATTCATTTTTTCGTAAAATTCTCGGAGAAAAATTATTTTAAATGCTTATAGAAATGTTTCATCTGTTTAATTGTAATGTGCATGTTGCAGGCATTTTTGTTGAAAATTTAGAAACTAGCATTTCTTTCTAGCTAATTTATATAAACTTATGTGCAAGTATCTTTTAAAAGTTGTTTTCTGAAAATTGAATATTTCACCAAAATTGGTTCACGAAAAAAAAAAATGATTCAAAAAAATTTAACGAGATTTGATTTACACATGTCAAAAAAGGCAGAATTTCAGAAAGTATAATTTAATTATATTGTATAGTTACTTTTAGTTGAAAACAAATCAAAACAGATACAAAATGTTCTTAAAATACTCATTTATGAAAATAATTTTTATCTTGTTGTCTATTATATATTCTAGATAGTTTGCGATGCAGGTATATTAAATTAAACTTAAATACGGCCATTATTTATTTATTCTGCTTTTCTTAATATTGAAAAATTTACTAAAATGTTATTGTTTAGAAATTTCTGTAAAGGTATTACAATTATTTGGTTCTGCACAGATTTTTATATATCAATATGTTAAATTTTTCTGTCTAAACCTGTCAATCCTATAAGAAGCCAATAAGTGGAGAAATAAAAATATTTTAGAGTATAATATTTCGACATCATTCGGCGTGCAATATTATCCATAGAATTATTTATTTGTTTTGGATTTCAAGAGCGTGTAAATGAGGAGTAAAATATAATCTGTAGAATAGAAAAAAAATTATTTTGTTTGTGCTAAGTTATAAGTCAAAGTGCAATTTACTCGCCTGCCTGAAATATTTAATCAAAATTGAAAATACTTATACTAACTGTTTTTAAAATGGATATTTAAACTTTTATTTCGCAAAAATGTTGTCCTCCTGCTGGTGTGGTGTGTTGTGGAGGGGGGGGGGGAGGTTCCAACTCATGTGCCGTCCTCGTCATCTGACCACGGTTCAAAATTACGAGGTTCATCCCAAAGTAGCCCTAGTGTTGCTTTACAATTGGATGTTAATATAAATAAACTAAACTAAAACTTCGCAAAAATGTTCGAATAAGAGAATAAGAGACTCGTTTTCATAGCACTGCTTTTCTGCACGACATTAAAGAGTGACATTATTATTTCGATTTATTTTTCTCTGGAATATGAAATTTTTGACTACTAATTTCGATATTTAGCCACTGTTATTATTAAAATTTTGTACTATTTTTCTTTTGGAAAGTACAGAAACTGTGACAGCAAATCATCTTTAATTTTCATATTTGACCCAAATGTATACTGTAATATATCCCATAAATAGTCTAATCAACCAATACATGACATAAACTAAGTAGAAAGATCGCTGAAATGCAATTAGTTGTCTATTGTCTGTATTAGCATTATTCAGTGAAACGCCACTTTAACAATTAAGGACATTCAACAGTCAAACTTCTGTATGTTTCCTTTGTTTTTCTTTCAGAAAACTTCACATGTTGATCGTTTTGTCTGGAGCAGTTTGACTTCAAAAAACCAAACTGATACCTTAGATACTCAACTTCCAAAGATACCTAGTAGCTTCGAGATCGTTTAATTACGAAAATTTGAAACACTTCTCATTTAGTCCTTTATCAGAACTAGTAAGGTATTCTATGCCAAGAAGATTTGGAACTACTATTACTAATTTACAGTATTTACTCTTTTTCAGTAGTAGAAATGTGGGGCATTAATCAATTCAAAATTTTGCATCCGATCAAATGCAGAATTAGCGAATGCATATCTATTTGGTGAATATACAGATAATTTTCCAAAAAAATTAATCCAATAATGATAAACAGCAATATTTTTTTTATTTGCATTTGAACTCATATGATTAAGATGAAAATCGAAAATTATTTAAACTTTAGACTTGAAAATAAACAAAGATCTATTTTAATAATTTTAAAGTTACTTCTAATTTGTGAGACGAAAAGTTGACCATCAAAAATACAACGCAAAAAATGAAGTGGATAAAAAAGTTACCCGAAAATACCTTTAGCATTTAGAATATATATTCAAGAATAAATGGTTTTTAAGTCTTATTTTCTTTAGGATTAACACATTTAAGATAAATTAGTTTCGACCTGCATTCTTTTTTCTAATATCGAGTCTTTAAACAGTAATCCTACTAATTGAATAATTATAATACGGCTGAGTTTTTAAGAAGATAGGCTTAAAATGTTGTTAGAAGGATTTATTCAAATTATAAAAAAAGTTTATGACTTCATATAGAACAAAACAAAAACATTTTTTAACCATAAATTCCTTTTTAATGAACTGCAACGTGATACTGAAAAATACAAAAAGAATGAATGCACATCATTAAGAACTTTTTCATAAAAAAAAGAAAAAAATATTAAAACTTTTCCTCTAAGTCATTGTTCAATTTTTATTAATTGCAAATTTCACATAATGACATGTAGAAATTAAGTAGTTATTATTACCACAAATGAAAAAATAATACTACGTACAGGAATATTGCCCTTTTTTTTCTTACTGGATTAGAGCACTTGTTAAAAAATTTACTCTTTAATATCGTTAACGTATAAGCTATTTTAAAAATATAAAATCTAAAAAATCCCCACTTGTATGTAGTATCTAATAAAAGATCGTAGATGAGAATCATCTTAGAAAAATCATATGATTATTAAAAAAAATGCAAATAAACAAAGATTCTGAGAGATAATGAGATAAACCAAGATAAAAATTAGAGATAAATATAAACAGGAGGTAAACAAAGATCTGCGAGATAGCTATTTAAAAGTAACGACCATCAATATTTAAATGCCACGCAAAATTAAATAAATCCTTGCTTTTTAAAATAAATTTTAGTTGGTCTGTAGATTGCCCCCATACCTATTATCATACTTTGTCTCTGTAGAGTTACTTATATATTTCTCCATGAAAATAAATACACATTGAAAAGTAAATATATGCATAAAATAATTATAGATATATTTCCTGTGAATGTGTCCACATATAAAAATAAATCAACTTTCGTGCGTATGCTTGTTCATCTGTGCTAGAACGAATTTTCTATATCTTTCACATTTTGTTTTTGAATTATATATTAAAATTTCTTTAAAGGTCATTGCGCCTAAATGTATCTTCAGTTTGCGTAGGCTAAATTTTTGAGATAAATAAAGAAACGAATGCGCTGTTTAACATTAAATTTGGTTCACTCCTATATTTTCGTGCTTAAAATATATTGAAATAAAACCAAACCTTTCAGCAAACAGCTCAGTAGGATGATAACTGCTCCAAAGATATGAAGAAGCTGTATGTGTTCTTAAAAGCTATTGCAATCTAGATGATGCATAGAATACATCACAGACTGATTACACCGACCCGCCTTATGTCACATGAATAAAACTGAATGACCGAACCACTGCTGCATCATCATTGGAGGGAACTGCGGTTGAGTTCTAGAGTACGTATTTCCCCGGCCACGGTACAACCCTTCCCGTGGGAAATACGTATCATCATCGATGGGAAGTAGCCAGACCCTTTTTCTATACCCACCAGGTGGCGAGAATTAACCACTTTATCGGAAGCTACTCATCCTCCTTTTTGAGGTGTTCCCCCCACCCCTCCAGTGGGTTACGCATATAATACATGTCGAACGAAAAATGTCGTAATTGTCAATGAATCCTCACCTCACGCTCCTCACCACACGGGATTGAAGCCGCATGGATCCGGATGAGCCACTGAAGAATATTTAGGAAATGGAACAATTTTAATTGATGGGTTTCTTCCTACTAAACAAAAATAGAGGCATTTATTATATTTTATATTTATTTTTATATATTTCTAATTTATATTATATTTATTTCTAAACGATCTATTAAATATATTAGAGCATGAAACTAAGTCAGTTGAAAAGTAACAAAGGTAGGAGAAAGATTGGAAAATTCAGTTTCAAACGAAATGTAGTTTAACATTAATATACCTTTAGGATGTTCACTTATTAAAATACTGAAGGATAATAGTCATTTAATTCCGGGAAAACAGCCTTCAAATCTTTTGCATAACTCATATGTTAGTAATTTGTCATCGTATCCAGCAACCCAACGGTATGGTTGTCAAGGCAATCACTTGGTAAGTGGAAGGTTCGAATTCAGTCTTTTTTCTTTCATTTTAAATTTTTTTCAAAATAGTTCATACTAAATCAACAATTTAGAGACCGTTTTAATTTATATGCTACTCATTTTTATGGATATTCATGCCTTATCCTTACCATCGTTAGCTCTAAATGTTTACATTTATATCTCCCACCCTCAAAATGTATCATTCATCCACACATTAAAACGATTTTGATAAAAAAAATAACGTATCTGCCCATCTATGGTCGATAAAACGCTTTTATGATCAATATAATGACAAAATGGTGATGTGGCGCAGGAAATACATTCAGCAAATGCGTGGTGGGAGGGTTGATTGCTATGAGATATCTTTATTTGACAAAACTTAATAAAGAAAAAGTGATTGTGTTCGTGTATTGGCATTCTTCAGAGTGGATCAATGTATTTTGCTTTTGCTCCGGTATATCTTAAAAGTGAGAAATGCCAAATTCTTACCTTTTTCAATTTTAATTAATATGAAATTAAGCATATTTATTATATTTTTTTTCGTGAAAATTCCCAAAAATATTATCATCCAATATTTGATTTTACATTGTTTGAGACATCAAATAACAATCTATATTTTGAATAATACAAAATTATTTGCAGCTAAAAATTTTTCATATTTTTTGTATATTCTTATAAGTCATATCACTGACCCGCCCGAAGGCACACGGATAAAAATATGCAACAGCAACACTGGCGAGATATTTGGTTGAGTCATAAGGGCTATCACCCAGCCACAGTACAATCCTTCGCGAATTAAGTACGTCCCGTCATCGATGGGAGGAGCCAAATCCCCTACCTTTTTGTGCACCCTCCAGGGTGGTGAGATCCAACCACTATGCCGGAAGTATCTCATTCTCAATTCGAGATGACACCCCCCCCCCCCCAGGGGGGTTTGCAGATCCTTATAAATATTTTTTTGAAAAATTTGAATGAATACTTTAAATTGTTACAGCGAAAGGCAAACGATTTTCATTTTTTACAAGTATTTAATAGCAAAATAGTTTATTGTTAACTGACAGGAAAGAATTTCATTAATATGATATTTGCAGCTTTAATACAGAGCAGTTTTAAAACTTTTATATTAATTTTATAATATATTCATGGTGAACATAATGGATTCTTTAAAAAAAATAATGACCTTTATATTTAAGAACATAGTAGTATTACTGGTTAAAAATAAATAGGATAAATTATAATTAAAGCTTTAATGTTTTTTTCTTTGTAATGGAAAATGCTAAAGACAATGACAAAGGTTTTCACTATCTTTTATCTACAAAGCTTTCCTACCGGTTTATAAATAACAGCTCTGCCCTTTATCTGTTGTTTCTAAACCGGACATTACTATAAATAATCTAAACTTAATTGTTATTAGTTGGTTGGTCATAATTGCTTCATAATGGTTTTCATTTACATCCTTTAAAAGTGAACTAAATGCAAAAGCCTTCATAAATATAGGGAGCTAAGAAATAAGTCTAATTCGTCTATTTCCCAATACAATTTTGAACTAAAGAATGTACAAAATCAATTAAAGAGATATTTTCATATTCATATTACAAATTTTAAAAACTTTTATTGGTTTACTTAATTATTATCCAATATTTGGCTAAAATTCTTCAGGATATACTATATTTGAAATTTCTGTAATTTTAATATTAAAGAAGAGTTTAATATCTTACATCTTAAGGGGATGGTGGATTCTATTAGTCATTTTTGCGAATTATTCGCATATGAAAATTTTTTATGTGTATGTATTAAAACATAAAATGTCAAATTTCATTTAAAAAACCTTTTTAAACGAATTATTATTTTTTAAAAATTAAATATATATATATAATTTAAAATTTTTAAAAATATTCCAAGCTACTTAATTTTTAATTTTTTCTATCATTTTTTTACTTATCATCCAATATAAATTTATTTGGAATAAAACTGTTTGCGATTTTTAATTTCAATTAAAAACTAATTTTTTAGAAATATTTTTATGCACGCTTACTGAATTTTCATAAAAAAGTTATGTTTTTTGGAATTAAAATTAACTTTTAACTTTTTAAAAAAGTTTGAAATATAAATCACATAACCTATTTTCTTTTAAATTTTAACCGAAATTTTTATTATCAATTCTATTTAATTTCTACAAAATTAAGACACATGAAGCATTTCAAAGATATTTAAATATATCATTTTGAGAAAAGTCGTTAAAATGTGCTTTGTTTCCTCTAGACCATTCAAATATTCAGTTTATTGAACAATATATCGTATAACGCTATTTTACGATATTTTTTTGGGAATAAACATATTGTGGAGAGGAAACGATAAAAATGAAAACTCATGTTTTCATTCAAGTCCACTGACTCCTTAATCCTTTATTTATCAAATTATTTTACCATCAATTTTTCAAATTTATTTTTGAACTATTAGTTAAGTTTTGGAACAGAATAAACCCAGAAATTAAAAAAAAACTACTTTTTAAAATTAATTATAAAAGATTTTTAATATTATTTTTAGTTGACATTTACTGCTTTCTATTGGAAATTAGCTCTTCGTGTTCTTTCAAATACTATTAGAAAAAATAGTCATATTGTGAAGATATCAGTCGGATTTAAACTGCACTTTAACGCACCGTCTCTAAATAAAGGGTTACAAACAAAGTGTTCGGAAATTAATAACCGAATCAATATAACAACCACATAAATAATGCAGTGGATTACAGTAAGAATAAGATGAATAACATACATCTCTACTACAAGATTCAGTTCCTCATTTATTGAGGTATATTCATTTTGATGCTACATGAATTACATCAGGCTCTTTCGATATACTTGTAGCTTTTATACCAAGTACAACAATTGAGGTTTGTAGAGCATGCGATTCATAAGCATACCTTTCCAAGCATGAAATGAACTGCAGTTCCCTAGCCTATTCATACGAGAGTGATTCTCCAAAGGAACAGTTTCTCAATAATCTATGCTTTACTGAGTGCTAGCGTATATAGGTTATTATTAGATTTCCAAGGGACATTAGAGAGAACTGCTTGCTTCTGTCAGTGTTTAATTATGCTTACTGGTGACAAGCTCATTCAGGCATACTTGAAGTATGTTTATCAAATTAGTTCCAAATAAATGAATCTAAAGGAAGCAATATTGACTGAAATTATTAGTTAGCGCAGGCAGTTACTGGATAATTAGTCATAGCATAATAATTAGTCACTAAAATTTATAAAGTATACACATCATATTTATTACAGTCTAATTATCTTATAAATAAAAGTGAAAGCATCAAAACTAGCAATACAATCACATACCTTTAAAGTATTTTTTATCTATTTTAAATGTATCTGTTAGATAATGTAATAATGTATATTAGTTTAATATGATTTCAGATTTTCTATTTCCTATAATTGATTTGATTTAAGTTAGATTACAACTTTAAATTCATCTGTGTTTTTCACTATCCATACAATCTAATACTGTCTCTCTTGTATTAACCCTCTCTAAGGCCATGGGAAGTATGCTTCCCACCAAATTTATCAATCTTTGTATGAAATTATGTAGGTTGGCATAAGTTCTGACAAATTTCTTTAGAAAGAAACCTAATGCTTCAGTTCTTTATCTCAAACAAAATGATGACTCTTGATTTGTTACTTAATTATTAATTAACCAAATTAATTAATTAATCAAATTAAATTTATCTAATAAGCTAAATGAATCCATTTTCTTATTCTAATTTCAAACCTAAAAATATTTAAACATAATATGACTAGAAAAAAACGGCCCTTTAAAGGGTTAAGAGATATAAATTAATTGAAATTCAAATATCTGAATAATTTTAAATTAATATCAATTAAATTTTATCGAATTAGGAATTAAAAATAATTAATATATAGCTACCGACAAAGTTCAATATCCACTATTCTGTAGGTTCATTTGCTTAGGTATTATTCTACACTATGTCATAAAGCAAAATCTACAATACATAAAATACATCATGATTGGTTTGAAATTAATTTTAATTTTTCATTTTGAATAATAGAATTTAATTTCCCTTTTAATTTCTTCAGTAAAAAATATTTATACTCCTGCAGAATGCACGCAATTAACTCTGTTTCCATAGTTTATATAATTCACTTTAGTAATTCTATCTAATGCTTAGGTATTGCATACAATGTCTAGGAAAAATATATATTATAATTAAATAATTCTCATATTTCATATTTTTCTTAAAAATGCCCTTTTAATCTACATAGTTTCGGGGTTAGGACTTTCGATTTGCCACTAGCATGTGCAATACAGGGTACACCTAGTGCACCTAGACAATGGGAAGTTACGTAAGAATGCATCGTCAGAAACGCTTTCCTAGTGCGTAGTGACGACACAAAAAGCAAGAAAGTAAAGGCATGATGAAAAAACATGCTTATTATTCTCAACACATCAAAAATAGTGAGAAGTCATTGGCTAGTGTACACGACAGACGTAATTACGCAAACCGAAGCGGTAATAAACATTCAACTTAACGAAGCTATAAATTAGTCAGCTCGATCGCCAGACCTCATTTTACCTCTTCTAGTTGACGTCAAGGCAGTGGTGTACGAAACTTCCGTTAACAGTGCTGAAGACCTTATTGCACGCATTGTGGCAGCTGTTGGAGAAGTCCGGGACACCAATGATATTTTCGCTAATCTTATATCTTCATTGTGCCGGAAATGTGAGGCCTACATCACCGACTAGTGTTTTCGAATACCTTCTTTGATGGAGATGGTTGTTTTTTTAATATTCATTTTTCTTAGTTTTCTTTTTGTACTAATAACAATAAACGTGTTTTCTTACCCTTCTCGTGTCCTTCCTTTTTTGTGTTTTGCACTACCGCATGAGGAAAGCATTTCCGACCATGCATTGCTATGTGATTTACCATCATCTAGGGGTACTCAATTTCTCCTGAAATCGCTATACTGATACACGCTGTATATTTATGTACTTTGTCAGTTGTTTAGTTCTCTTTTATAATAAAATTGGAATCATTCTTCAATGATAAATATTTTAAATTAAAGCTTCATATTTTCATTCGTCCCCTTTATAAAATTTAAAAATGTCAATGTTATTCGAATTCATCTCTGATATATACTTTTGTATTATATACGTCTTTTCCTTTTAAATATATAAAGCACGAATTTTCTCTTTTTGTTTGGTAAAAAAATAAAATGAATGAAACAATCCTTGAGAAAACTTTCGCATTTCTTCTCGGTTTATTAATGTTTTAGTCACGTTTGTTAATGAAATAAAATAAAAGTAAATCTTCTTCCTAACGCAATTCCGAATTCCAAACCCTTCCCCAGTTTTTAAAGCTGCCTTAACAAGTGCATTGAAAACATTGTCATTTTATAAAGCACGCATGCATCCATTCGAATTGAAGAAAAAAAAAAGAATTGAAACGTCAGGGAAATGTGAAGTGGTAGACAGCAGTTCATTGAAAGTCATATGGAGAAACCATTTTTAGTATTAAGATCCTCAAAATGAAAATCAAATATCGATTATTTTTGCAAATGCTACCCCATTCTTTACTTTACTCCCACGAATGCTTCACGTTTACGCCAGAAATCAATACAAATAAAAACTTCAGAAGATGAAAATATGATGGGAAATATCACGCAGAAAACCTATTTGATAGTAGAATTGTTTTGGCAGATTCGAAAAGAAATTATAAAATGATGCTCGGGAAAAAAAAATTTTGGAATTCAAGTATGGAAATATGCAGAATTTTTATCCATCATAAATACTGTATAAGATATTGTATTAACTGTATTGTGAAAAAAAATTAATTAAATGATTTTATTCTTTATAGCATTTTAGCAATCCTTAGCTGAAAAAATAAATACATTAAAAAGGAATTATAATTACTCTCTGCCCACCATTATAACGAAATTATCCTCATTATTTCAAATGAAATTACTACCCTCAGATTGTTGATAATATTTTGATTGTTTATGCAATTACCTTTGAAAATGTTTGAAAAAAAACAGCTAGTTATGAGGCATATTTTATAAAAGGAAGAAAGATTTAAAAATACAAAAATATTTTAGCTCCGATTACTGAAAATTTATTTAATAAAATTGAGTTTTTTAGTGGTTCAATTACCTTACTAAATGGTAACATAAGGTCATGAATTATATTACCCTTTAAAATATATATTTAATTTTTCAGTTCAGTTTTGATAAGTAAATATCATATTTAATCATTTAATGACTAAACGTTAAAAATCTTAAATTTAATTAAACTAATTAGAAAAATCAATATAAATTGAATAGAATTTTAATTACTTTACAGAATTATGTTTAGCATTATGATGATCTATTTTTGTATGTATGAGATTTCAGCATCGAATCATGTCATTCTTAAATATTTCAGAATTAAATGAGTATCTGAAAGAGATATTTGAAATTTAGAATTTGTTTATATTATAAACAGGGTGGTTATAATTAAACGCAGCATCTTAGAATGTAAACGGATTGCATTTTGGTATATAGAGTATGCACGAGATACGCCCTTGGAATTAAAAAATGTCCACCAGAGGGCGCCTTTTCCGTAAAAACATTAACACAATAAACGCCCAAAACGGAATACAGAAACAATATTAACAATTCAGAGAACATGAATTATGAATAAAAAAATGTAAAACGCGGAAAAGCTGAAAATTCCAGGAAAAAATGTCGGGATTTGCATACTTGATAAGAAGAGAGAGCTTTATGCAAAACAGGTTAGGATAAGAAATGTTTGCAGTCGTTGTCTTGCTTTATGTCGATTTTCCGGCTGTAATGATGACGGTATCTCGTTGGGACATTGAATGACTGAAAGAACTCCATAA